>ML271356.1:92966-122486 GCA_005239495.1 Nicotiana undulata
TATTGTAATAAGAAAATTTAAAGATTGGTATGTCTGTTATGGACGGGGTGGGGGGGGGGGGGGGGGGGTAATTGGGTAGTAAAGGATATGATGACTTGTGCGCTAATGCTATGCGTAACACCTCTATTTGAGGAAAGTTTATCGAGTATTGCACAGAAGTGATCCTATAGGCTAATAAACTTAGGACCCCTTTATTCCCCCTTTTTATGATCCCTATGTGTTTAAATTGATTTATTTCCTTAATGACTAATTCACAAAAATGAGTTTGGCCGGGACCCACCGTTGTGGACCTCGAGGGGTGCCTAACACCTTCCCCTCAAGGTAAGTTTGAGCCCCTGCCTAATCTCTGGTAATGTAAACCGGTTCTATGAGTTATCTGCATTAGGTGCCCTAACGTACCTTAAATCTGTTAGGTGGCGACTCTTCAATTTTCATACCCCTTTCCCAAAAGGAGATGAGTTGTCCCAAAAGGTCGAAACCCGGACTCCGCGAGGAAAAAAGGGGCATGTTGTGCCGGGGATTCTATGCTCTTACCATGACAAACTTGTTTATGTGAATTGGTTTAAGCATGCTTTTTTATGTTGATACATGTGTTCCATTTCTCTTTTCCCTTTATTTGAACTTAACCGTCTATTTTCAAGTATTTATGATTTTTCTTTACTACGAAACTGACATGTCTCTTTGTTTTCCTTCTTAACTGTCTTTCAATTATTAAATATCGCATTTATTATTTTTCTAACGTGAAAATACGTGACAACATGCTATTTACTGCTGCATAAATCATGCTCCACATCATATTTCACTCGTGCGTAATCAATCTTATAGCAACGCTTGATGAGTGGTCGCGTTCTTCCTATATATCACCCTTTAAATTCGAAAAAGCTTATTTGCGGTAAATCTAGTCGATCAGCGGTGCAATCGATGGTTTCGTGCCTTTCTCCCTCAAGTTGTCCTCTTAAGGGTACCAGTCTAGACCCTCATAGCAACCTTACTCTAATTATAAATGTGCATGCATCGTGGTCAAACCTAGCCGGGTTAATATGTTGTCTGCATAATAACCCTTTAGACAAGCCTTATCCAAAAGTCCATCGGTGTTTCCATAATCCCAACGGACGCAACCACGTTTTGTGAATTAATTTTGGAGAACTAAATTCCAATATGCTAATCGTGGATGTATAAGTAGTCGAATCAATAGGGGGGAAATGTCCTAACATTTTGCTTTGCAGAAAATGAGGCACGAGGTCCCTAGGTTCGGCATGTTTCGCAACATACCACCACTGCTACTAGATTGGTGGGAAGTTTTTTCCTCGTGTGACAAGAAACATGTGAAGAAAGTCCTATGAAATTTGCCATCCATGTTATACATTGAGCCGAACAACATGTTGATTGAAGCTGCAACCCCGTTCTGGGATAGTGAAAGGTCTGAGTTCCGCTTTGGGAACATATAAATGACCCCACTCCTAGAAGAAATAGGAGGATTTGCTGGGCTACCTTGGGACAACCCTGGGCTGTTGGTACCGGAAAATCGCACTGGTAGAAGGTTACTGAAAATGATGGGTCTGAAGAAGAACGCTGATCTGGAGTGCTTGAAGAAGTCTTATATACCATTTGACTACTTGTATGAAAGATACATTAATTGATGATTTCTCTATCACTTCCCTAGGTTACATTCACCGCGGAGTTTTCGTGTTCATTGTTTGCTTCTTGGGCATGATAGTGTTCCCAATGAAAGGGGACAGAATTCACACCAGACTGGCTATGGTAGACAAAACTCTAATGGAAGGAATAGAGGGACAAACATACAGTATAGTCCCTATGATTATAGCTGACATTTACCAGGCTTTGGACCGCTGCCAAAAGGGGTTCAAACATTTTGAAGGATGCAATCTGTTGCTGCAATTGTGGTTATTGGAGCATCTCTAAAAGGGTCAATATCATCAGGAGTTTCCACAAAGGGCGTGGAATTATCATATTGCCTTTCATCACCATAAGCGGATGACTTATAGACAGGTTTGCTCAACCGGAAAGCGCTAAGGAATGGGTGGAGTTCTTCGACAATTTGACTGAGGATCAGATTTAGTGGATGTTTGAATTGTCCCTTACTGACGAGTTCATCATCAGGTCTAGGGACGCTCCTCACTTAGTAATGATCCGGTTAAGGGGGATATACCTTTATGTTCCAATCAGGGTTATGAAATAAGCACACACGAAACAGATCATATCGCGAGTTGCGAAGATGCGTCATTTTTTAGCAGATTTTCAGGATGACGACATCCCTTACAGGTTCCAAGCTCACCATATGTGGTACTGCAAGATCATTGTGGAGAAGGACACCGTTGAGTCAGACAGGTATCATGCAGGGTATGCACCCTTCTACCCAGCATGGTTAGAGGATAGCCTAGCTGGGATAGTGGAGCCAGGAATTGGTCAAGGAAACAGGTCATAGATGAAGATGTTGAGACCCAAGTCAAATACAACAAATTGCGCAAGAGGATTCATGACTCCGAGGTCGAATATCAGGAGATACAAGAGACAAACATGAGACCGATCAATGAATGGAGGGAGATGGCTATCACCTCCAATGAAAGGTTAGAATATCTGGAGCAGAGTTTGATGGAGCTGGAGGGAAAGATAAGAAAGAGGATCGACGATTGCCAAAAATGCTGAAGGAAGCGAAGGAGGACATCTAGCAAGAGTCTACCTGTTGCTGGGTCTGCGCGAACTGGGGAATTTGGTCGAGGGAGTTAGAAAGATCAAGCCTGGAGAAGGTCCTTCTAGGACCAAGTAGATTAGATTTATTTGCTTTTCCAAAATGTAATAAGACCAAGTGCCAGTAGTGACTTATCTTTTATTATCTTTGTGTCGTTTTGGGTTTTGTCTGTTTTTATATTAATGAAATGAGGCATTTATTGGCACTTAAGTTCTCCAAAATCAACTTGTCGCTAGTCCTACCTCGGGCAAAACGAGGCTCCCAAATTAGGAAGCGAATTTACATTTCCGCAGTATGTGTTTAAATACTTCAAAAAACTCTTTTCAGGACTCTTACTGACTTGGTTACCTTTTTCTTTCTTTCTTTCTTTCTTTTGATTATTCCCAATCCCAAAGGTTGGTTCGCGCATACTGGCATCATCAAATTATCACACAAGATCCAGGGGCCCTCCACCTTCTCTTCCTCCTTGTCCACCAAAAGGCAAAGGAAAAGCAAAGATGGATGACTTGAATGGCACCAGAAAAGACAACAATACACATGTTGAACATGTAGAAGCTTCTGATGGTCGGGGTACTCAGGCCCCAAATGATGTGGTTTCACTGCTTGAACATGGAATACTAGAACTTTAGGGTGAGCTCGAAGAGGTACGGAGCTTAGCAAACCTATCCCTCGCACTCAATATCCCAGACGTCAAACATTCAAATACCCAGAACCCCGCACCACCTCAAAACACACCTAACAAGCGCCCACAAAATTCTCCCGCACCTCACCATTATACAACCCCACCACAGAATCAAATTATCCCTTCATAATATCAGTAAAGCACCTACCATATTCCACAAAATACCCCGCAAATCATTCCCGAACCCCAAAACTCCACCAATAATCACTATTATACCCAAACTCCCAGTCACCAAAATAACCCTATATACGTGGAAAGCCTACCTCACTCCACTCAACCCATATCCTATACACCAGAATTCGCTGAGAAGGACCTTGTCATTATGAACCTGGCTGAAGAGCTCAAGAAGTTAACAAGTGGGGTTTAGGTCGTTGAAGGAGGCAAAGGGATAGAAAGTCTGAACTACGAAGATTTATGCATACAACCAGATGTGGAACTGTCGGAGGGCTACAAACCTCCCAAGTTCAAAATGTTTCACGGAACAGGTGATACCAAGGTTCATCTAAGGACTTAGTGTGACAAGCTTGTAGGGGTCGGAAAGGATGAAAGGATCCGGATGAAGCTTTTCATGAGGAGACTTACCGGAGATACCTTGTCCTGGTACATAATCCAGGATCCTAAGAAGTGGGCCAACCAGGTGAGTATGGCATCTGACTTCATGGACAGATTCAGGTTTAACACAAATAATGCGCCGGATGTCTTCTACGTCCAGAACTTAAAGAAGAAGCCTACTGAGACCTTCCACGAGTATGCTACTCGTTGGAGGTCAGAAGCAGCCAAGGTCAGGCCAACATTGGACGAGGAACCGATGAACAAATCTTCGTCAGAGCACAGGATACGCAGTACTATGAAAGGTTGGTGGTCATTGAAAACCATAAGTTCTCCGATATCATCAAACTCGGAGAAAGGATTGAGGAGGGCATTAAAAGCGGTATGGTGACAAACTTCGAGGTGTTGCAGCCCACGAACAAAACATTGCAATCAGGGGGTATATTAAAAAAGAAGGATGCGAGAACAGCAATGGTCGCCTAAGGACCCAAAACGCCACTTGTACATCAGACCTCTCCACTTGCATACCAAACACCTCCACCCACATATCAACCATCACTCCCAGATACTCCTAACCAGCCACTTCTTATCACATATATAATTCCCAACCATCTTACTTTCAGTCACCTCCAACTCGTCCAAACTACCCAAGACCCCGACCTAACTTTGACCGCAAACCACCCAAACAATACACCGTCATTGCTGAACCCATTGACCAGCTGTATGAAAGGTTGAAGGATGCTGGTTACGTCACCCCTATCCCTGTTGTGGCCATGGAGAATTCATCTCAATGGGTTAACCCAAATAAAACATGTGCATATCATTCGAGTATGAAAGGGCACACCATTGACGAGTGACGGACACTAAAGGATAAGATTCAGACCTTGATTGATAATAAGGTCATCCAGGCAAAGAAAGTTACGCCCAACGTCCGCAACAACCCCCTCCCAGATCATAGGGGTGGAGGTATCAATGTGATAGAGACAGATGAGGAATGGGATCTCGAGGGATCAATTGGACTTATCAAATAGGATGACGATTCTACGGAAACCACAGTCACACTCAATCCCATTATAGTGCAGATACAGCCACCCGTGGAGGTTGAGGTAACTGCACCAGTTCCATTTGAAGTTGAGGTAGCACCGCCCGCAGCTACAAAAGAGCATTTGGGAGAATCTAGTAAGCATGATGCCAACAAATCGCCCATTATTGAAATCGGCCCGGATGACCTTTGGAGGAAAGTACAAGCGATAGAGTATTCAATTGTTGACCATTTGAACAAGACTCCTGCTCAGATATCTATCATGTCGCTGCTACAAAATTCAGAGGCACACATGAACGCTCTAATGAAGGTGTTGAGTGAAGCATATGTACCTAACAACATCACTGGCGAAGAAATGGCCAATATGGTGGGACAGGTGCTGGAAAGACACAAACTTACCTTCCACGAGGATGATCTGCCACCCGAGGGCTTGAATCACAATAGGGCACTGCACATTACAGTGCAATGCGAAGATAAGTTCATTTCCAGAGTCTTGATCGATGGGGGATCCAGCCTCAACGTTTGCCCATTAACAACACTGAAGAGGTTGGGAAAAGGCTTGCATGAGATACGAGAAAGGACTATGAATGTGAAGGCATTTGACGGGTCTCAGATAGCTACCATTGGAGAGACCAATCTTAGTCTACAGATGGGGCCTACGTGGTTTGATGTTGAATTTCATATACTGGATATATCTGCGTCATACAATCTATTGTTGGGGCGACCCTGGATACATGCCGCTAGGGCTGGAACATCAACCTTGAATCAGGTAGTGAAGTTCGAGTGGAATTACCAAGAAGTAATTATCCATGGAGATGGGAGCAACCCCATTTACACTAGCCAGACCATCTCGGTGGTTGAAAATAGAAGGAAGCTAGGTGGAGAAACATACCATCGTATTGAGCGGGTCAACGCGATCGATAAAGATAAGTGATGGTGTAGAAAGATAGCAAGCATGCTGTCCTGGAGAGGGTATGAGCCTGGCAAGGATCTTGGTAAAAATATTCAGGGCATCTCCAAGCCGATACAACCAAAGCGTCATGGCACTACTTTTGGGCTGGGATATCAATACACCTGGCAAGAGTATAAAGACTGGTCACCACCATGGCGTGATCCGTACTATCCACGTGAGCAGCCTATACCGCACCTAAGTCAGACTTTCCAGCGTACCGACATTATATGGGTAACATAGAAGGAGGAAGCATTGGCCACCTTAGGAACCTGTTCCTGGAAGATGATGATATGGACCGTTGCGTGATTGTTGAGGTGGAGGAGATGAAGGCCCTACCATCCGAGTTGTAGAGATGGGAACATTCTTAAAAAATTGGACAGTCAGACCATCCAGGGGCCAACGAGTCCCGGGGTAACAAGGCTGCACAACATTGTTTTAAATAATATTTCCAATGTTCCAAAACGCTATTTAAATTATTGAAATCGCTTTTATGCTTTCAATGGATTGATGTTTATTATTACCACTTTTCTCTCATATCTTTATCTATACAACATTACTATTTCCTATCTCGATGAACCGACAACTGTGACATGTAATGAGGCAACGCAACAAACGGATAGAGATTCAGAAGAAGAGGATGTCATACCTGAGGGAATCGCCAGAGAAGTAGAGGATTTTGAGAACAAGCCTAAGTCCAACCTGGACGAAACTGAGATTATTAACTTGGGAGATTCTGAAACTATCAAGGAGACTCGCATCAGCATTCACTTGTCGTCGTCCAAGAAAGAGGAGTACACAAAGTTCTTGAAGGAGTATGAGGAAATATTTTCATGGTCATACGACGATATGACCTGATTAAGTACATCCATTGTGGCCCACAAATTGCCCACAAACCCGATGTATCCACCAGTAAAGCAGAAACTCGGGAAATTCAAGCCTGATATGAGCTTGAAAATCAAAGAGGATGTTACTAAGACAATAAAGGCCAAGGTCCTCAGGGTAGTTGAATATCCAACTTGGCTAGCCAACATCGTTCCAATTCCGAAGAAGGATGGAAAGGTTACAGTCTATGTCGATTATCGGGATCTCAACAGAGCCAGCCCAAAGGATGATTTCCCACTTCCAAACATACACATCTTAATCGACAATTGTGCAAGCATGAACTCCAGTCCTTAGTATATTGTTTCGTTGGTTACCATCAGATCTGTATGGACGAAGATGACGCTAAGAAAACGGCTTTCATTACACCCTAGGGGGTGTACTATTACAAGACGGCCTAAAGAACACTGGGGCCACCTACATGAGGTCCATGACTACTATTTTTCATGACACAATACATAAGGAGACAGAAGTGTACGTTGATGATGTCATCATTAAATAAAAAAAGACCACAGATCATATAGAGGACCTAAGAAAATTCTTCGACAGATTGCGGAAGTACAAACTGAAATTAAACCCCGCAAAGTGTGCATTCGGGGTTCCTGCCGGAAAGTTATTGGGATTTATCGTCAATCGCCGGGGAATCGAATTGGATACATAAAAGGTAAAATTCGTCCAGGAGTTACCACCACCAAAGAGTAAGAAGGATGTAATGAGTTTTCTGGGACGTCTAAATTACATCAGCCGTTTCATAACCCAGTCTAAGTAATACGTGAGTCGATTTTCAAGATGTTGATGAAGGACGCTGCGACTAGTTGGACCGAAGATTGTCAAAAGGATTTTGACAAGATCAAAGAGTACTTATCAACACCACCAGTCTTGGTCCCGCCAGATCCAGGTAGACCACTGCTACTCTACCTCGCAGTGCTAGATGGAGCTTTTGGCTACGTTTTGGGGCAGCACGACGAGACAGGGAGAAAAGAACAAGCCATTTACTACCTGAGTAAGAAATTTACTTCCTATGAAGCCCGTTACTCTCTGCTGGAACGTACCTGTTGTGCTTTGACTTGGATAGCTCATAAGTTGAGGCATTACTTCTGTGCCTATACAACATATCTCATATCGAGAATGGATCCTTTGAGTATATCTTTCAGAAACCTATGCCCACTGGGAAGCTGGCTAAATGGAAAATCCAGTTGAGCGAGTTTAATATTGTCTATGTAACTCAAAAAGCAGTCAAGGGACAGGCACTGGCGGATGATCTTGCTGAAAACCATGTGGGAGGAGAATACGAACCCTTGAAACGTATTTTCCCGATGATGAGGTATTATTCGTAGGAGAAGACATTGTTGAATCCTACGATAGTTGGAGGATGTTATTTGATGGAGCGGAAAACTTCAAAGGAGTCAGCATTGGAGCCGTCTTGGTATCAAAAACTGGACAATATTATCCGGCATCGGCAAAACTCAAATTTCCCTGCACCAACAACATGGCGGAGTACAAAGCTTGCATACTATGACTCAATATGGCTATTGACATGAATATCCAGAAGCTATTGGTAATAGGTGATTCAGATTTTCTTGTGCACCAGGTACAAGGAGAATGGGCTACTAAGGATTCCAAGATATTTCCATATCTGCACCATGTGCAGGAATTGAAGAAAAGGTTCACAAAGATAGAGTTTTGGCATGTTCCCAGTATTTAGAATGAATTTGCCGATGCATTGGCCACTTTGTCGTCAATGATACAACATCCAGACAAGAACTTCATCGATCCTATCCCAGTAAGGATCCATAGTCGGCAGGCATATTGTGCTCATGTTGAAGATGAAACAGAGGGGAAGCCTTGGTTCCACGACATCAAAGAGTATCTGACAAAAGGAAAATACCCAGAGCATGTAAACCATACTCAGAAACACACGCTTCGGAGGTTGTCCAACAATTTCTTCCACAACGGAGGAACCCTATATAGAAGAACTCCTGATTTGATATTGTTGAGATGTGTCGTCGCGAAAGAAGATTCTAAGTTGCTTGAAGAGATACATGCAGGGACATGTGACCTGCATATGAATGGATTTGTATTGGCCAAGAAGATACTCAAGGCCGACTATTTCTGGATGACCATGGAGACAAATTGCATCTGGTATGTTCAAAAGTGATACCAATGTCAAGTACATGCAGATATGATAAAAGTGTCGCCAAATGAGCTCAATGCAACAAGCTCACCTTGGCCCTTTGCCGCCTGGGGAATGGATGTCATTGGTCCAATCGATCCCACCGCCTCAAATGGGCATCGATTTAGTTTGGAAACCATCGATTACTTCACCAAATGGGTCGAAGCAGCATCTTACAAAGCAGTGACTAAGAAGGTCATTGTTGATTTTGTCCGCGACCAGATTGTTTGCCGGTTCGGAGTTCCAGAGTCCATCGTCACTGACAATGCCTCCAATCTCAACAGTGATCTGATGAAAGCCATGTGCGAGACTTTCAAAATCAAGCACAAGAATTCCACAACATACAGACCTCAAATGAATGGAGCTGTGGAAGCTGCCAACAAGAATATCAAGAAGATACTAAGGAAAATGGTAGGAAATCACAAACAGTGGCACGAGAAGCTATCTTTCGCTTTACTGGGATACTGTACCACAGTCCACACATGAACCGGATCAACTCCTTACTTGTTGGTTTACTGTACTGAAGCCATTATTCCTGCTGAAGTGGAGTTCCCTTCCTTGAGAATCATACAAGAAGCTGAGCTCAGCGACGCAGAATGGATAAGGAGCCGTTATGAGAAGCTAGCCCTCATAGACGGAAAGAGGATAATGCAGTATGTCACGGACAACTCTACAAAAACAGAATGTCTAGAGCCTTCAACAAAAGAGTCAAGCCGAGACAGTTTGCACTGGGGGCAACTGGTGTTGAAGAAAATCTTCCCGCATTAAGATGAAGCCAAAGGGAAATTCTCTCCCAATTTGCAAGATCCTTACATGGTTCACAAGGTATTGACAGGAGGAGCCCTCATACTCGCAGAAATGGACGGAGAAGTCTGGCCAAAACCAATCAATTCAGATGCAGTCAAGCGATATTATGTGTAATTATTTATTTTTTCCGCATATGAGGTAAATTGAACTACGCTCCTGATTCCCGTTTAAAAGGGCATACGTAGATCGCCCTGTGGGTTCAGTCACAATTAATAAAATAAAGAATTACAAGAAAATACACATGACCTTGTCGCGCCCCCTTTTCCCTCTAGCGAAGATCGGGTTTATGACATTTTTGGACAACTCCTTTAAAGGAAGGGTTATTAAAAGGAGAAGAGTCGCCACCTAATAATTTTTAAGGTGCGTTGGGCACCTAGAGTAATTAACTCATGAAACTAGTTTGTGTCACCGAAGATTGGGTAAGGGCTTGAAGTTATCCCAAGGGGAAGGTGTTAGGCACCCCTCAAGATCCACAAATGTGGTTCCCGACCAAATAGTTTTCGTGAATTTGTACAATAAGCAAATAACAAGTAAAGGCTCAAATAAGAGGGGATTTCAAATAAACATTGAAGTTATGAAATATTTTTGAACGAACTGATGGACAGTTGAGAAGAAAAGACATCCTAGGTTTAAAACAATATGGATCACATCAATGCAATACCTGATAGACACTCCTCAAAGAGGGGCTACACGTCATTAGCGCACCGATCATCATATCCATATTCTACACTTTCTCGGCCCGTGAAGGTAATTAAAGTGCGTGTTGGTCACGAACTCTATTGCGTGCTATTACCCGTCCCGTCCTATCAGTCCCGGAGGAGATTAGGACTACTATTCTAAAGGGAGGTACTAGGATGACCCTCAAGTTTAAAGGCAAAGGTTCTAGAACGATAGACAAAACAAGTAGGACTGCAATTAAGGGAAAACACATAGAAGCAGATATGAGGCTCAAATATTCCTCCGCAGATTATGCACATAATTAGCACGACTCAAACACAAATAAAGGGGCTTATTAACTTCAGAATTCTAAAGCATGATATCTAGGCGAGAATGCGATAATGAGGCAGTTTTATTAATGAGTCTAGAGATGGCATTTTATCAATTTCTGCTTATTGATTTAACTTGTTAATAACTGGGAAACAAGTGTAAAAGAGTAGATTTCCAGTTTTAACAGATTTAGCACCTAAGTCTTGCCTAGGCATACCAGTTATTACAGAAGATTGTTCAGGTAGCATTAGTAAACATATTGTTTTAGGTGTCCAGAATCATAAAAGGGCATTATCAGTTTTCCTTTAGAAGAACTGGGTGAGATTTATTTATACTTATTACACATCAGTAATTAGGCTAGGTGTAGCTAAGCGGATATGATCTTATAACATGATATCTAATGCGTAGGTAGATGCATGTGCTGAATTCCTAAACATGATTTTCTAAATGCACAATAAAGAGGCAGAATGATGCGTATGCAAGATCCTAAACATGATTTCTAAAGGCGCGGTAATCACAGTATTTAATCATAGTTTCAGGAGATACTGAAGTAACAGATTATTAATGTTATCCTAAAGACAGGATCTCTAAGTGACAGTCATGAAGCAAGATAACATGCTGAAGCAGTATGCCATGAATGCTGAAAGCATGCATGGTGCCTAAGGAACATGGTATCTAATGCATGATTTTTGCACACATTGGTCCTAGACATGGCTTTTATTGTGCAAATAGGAAATGTAAACCTAAGCATGATTTATATCCTTTGATATCTATAGCATGTGCAGCTACCCTTCCCCTTTTCCACTATCCATCCCCAATATTTATTTACAATAAGTTATTACAGACCAATGTTGAATGATTACATAAATAAGAAATTAAGAAGTTATACTATAGGGAGCCTACCAATAGGCCCAAATCTCCAGAACTCCCCATGCCAAGTGGTATTTCACAGCCTTTCACATAATCCGGGTGTGTCAGAGTTCCCTAAGGATCTCAGAGGATCCGGGCAGTGCTCACACCCAGATTTCACAGCCAAGACGGAGTAAGTGCAGTGTGGAAGAGCCAACTCTTGTGTGTCAAAGTTCAGAGGGAGATCAAGGGTCCCTAAGCAATGCTCACACAAAAGGGGCAGAACCTATTGTCTAAGAGTATAGTGGAAATGCTCATAGTTTAAAGGAATCTAAGAGAATAGTTTTAAAACAAGTTTTTGAATAGTTTTGGAAAAGGATAAGTAGGAAAAAGTTCAGAAAGATTACTTGAAACAGTTTTGTAAAAAAAAGCCCAGGAGAAAGTAATCTCAATAAGACAGCCTAGAAGAACAGAGGGGAAACCAAACATCTTCAACACCATACAAAGAACCAAGTTAGGTTCAACATCCAAGCTCTCACACATGGATAGCAAGGGTTGGGAACACATAGATTACCTGATGGCCAGCATGTAGTAAATAGCATACAATTAAGGATCCTTAAAGATTTAGGGGATTAGGGACACAGTAAAGCATAAGGGTACAGGACATGATCAAATACAGGAAGGTCTACCAAACTAATGTACCAAACATGAACAGAAAGGCTTACACTAAGGCAGGATATCAAACAAGATAAACTAGACATAACATGAAGTCATAATCACATGTTGGCAATCAGAAGAACAAGTAAAGCATAGATAAGAAACTTCAGGGATCATAACAGTAATGGAAACATGTTGTTTTGAGGACTGAAAAATATAAACTAGGACATACCAGTATGATGAAGAAAACAGTAACACAAACAGGCAGTAGGAGATACACAATAGTCAGCCTTGGCTTGCAGCCGGCTAACTTAGAATAGTAGCAAGTAGCACAAAAAAAAGAATAGGGAGAGAGCAAGTTGAGTTGTGAAAGAGAGTGCACAGATTAGTCTATGTCTGTGTAATGAATGAATAGAGTATATATATATAGTTTGAAAGCTTGATGAAAAATAAGGAAAAAATCAGAATTAACCAGTGATTATGGGACTGAATATCAATCAATACCTAATTAGTACAAGTATCCCTATATTCAAGGGAGTGATTCACACGGTGAGTATTAAATAAGTAAAGGACCATATATAGCTTAGAGGAATATAAGAACAGTGTAAGTACAATAGGCAATTAGGTATCCCTTAATTGAAGGGGTTAAACTCAAATGGCTAACAATTAAGGAAAGTTCTTATGCATGTGACATATAAGGAAACAATTTCACCCCAATTCAAGTATACAATTGAGACTAGGTTCAGAAGATATCACTTAAGGAAATAGTAATCAATTAATAGTTAATCAATTATCTAACAAGGTAAGAAAATAAAGTCGGAAGTCAATAAGAACATCTCATAAGAAATCAGTAAGGCTTTTCAAATCTCCAGGAATCAGGGGTGCAAACAAGGTAAAGTTGCAGAGAGTTAGGGATTCGAATAGGAACAAA
Source organism: Nicotiana undulata (assembly GCA_005239495.1). Lineage (NCBI taxonomy): Eukaryota > Viridiplantae > Streptophyta > Magnoliopsida > Solanales > Solanaceae > Nicotiana > Nicotiana undulata. Next base: position 106,185 of record ML271356.1, read on the forward strand.
ATCAGTTAGGCAAATAATAGGCAAGCAAAAGCATAGCAAGGTAAAGAATCACATAGACTCAGAGATTCGAGGCTAGCACACATTTAAACGAACAATGGGAATCAGAGAGTTGCAACCCTAGTGACTATAGTAGCAAAATCACACAGGTTTAGAGACAAAGCAGTAACATTGAACATGATATAAGCAAAGAGACCATAGTAAGGACCCCTAATAAGCAAAAACAAGGTAAAATCACAGAAAGCTTAAACATTTATGAGAAATAAGAGTTCATGCATTTAAACAAACATATCGGTTAAAAACAGACTCAGAATTAGGGAAAACCCTAGGGTTTCAACATTGTAAGTCAAAAATGAAAAGAGAACTCCGAGTAAATCATTGAATCATAGAAAGAATCATAGAATGATAATAAAACAGAAGCAAAATCGATTTTTTGAAAGAGGGGTTATGAAACCCTAATTTTGAGATGAAAGATCGCTTAGAATAGGAAGGTTTTCGGAGAAAACATGTAAAAAGCTTCATGATATACACAGATCTAAGACAGATCTAAAAGAAATCGTAAAAATACCAGGAGTTAGGGTTTCAGAGAGCCCAGAGAAACAAGAAAAACCTTAAAGATGTCGCCGACGTTAACCGGAAAAGTCATGACTCTTACTCAGACGGTCGGAGGAGGCCGGAAGATGGCATGAGGGACCACGGGTAGGAGTTGAACCGCTCCAGGTTCACCTGAGGGCCTTAGGGAGTCATTAGACCGGTGTAGGGTGAAGCAGTAACCAGGAGATGATGGGAGACCATAGTTTCCGGTGAGAGAACTAGCCGGAGAAGACGAACAAGCTTCATCGGAGGAGGGAGGCAAGGGAAGGTTCTAGAGAGAACCAGAGAGAGATAGAGAGAGAATGAGCGACCGGGCAAATGAGAGGTCGGAGGGGGGGGGGTTAAGTCTTAGTTAATTTTGGTAAGTTTTGATCTGAGTCGTTGATCTAATTTGATCAACGACTCAGATAGATTCGGGGTTGGGCCGGGTATGGAATTGGGTTGTTAAAAATCCGATGGGTTGGGTTAGAATTAGGCTAGAATTTAAATAAATATGGCTAATTGTTAAATATCCATTAAAATTAGATAAATAATTAACAAGAATAGGTAATAATTGTATAAAACTGAAATTAATGCTGCATAAATGAAAATTAAGGTAATAAGCTAATATAAAAGTATAAAAATAATTAATTATCGAATTAAAATAGCATGAATGCACAATTAGGCCGTAGTTGCAAAATTTGTATAATTATAGTTAAATAGTGCCTAATTGGTTAATTTGTAAAATAACTAAATCCTGATAGAATTAAATAGGATTACAAATGATATATTGAGCTGGGAAACATTTTTGAAACTATTTATAACATAATTTACGAATAATTATTAACTACAAAAATACTTAAATAAATAGAAAATGAGTTGATAAAAATAAGAAAAAATTGTGAAAAAATACCACTCACATTAAAAGTGATTTTAAAAGTAATATGTAGGTTTGAAAATGATTTTGAGAAAAAATTGGGTATCAACAGACCTCACACCATAACAAAAGATGGCCCATGTTTTTATGTTTTACCCACCCTGGCCCATATTGTACATATTTTGAAAGCACTAAAAAATTCAAAACTTGTGTTCTTACAACCATTAATTCTAAAAGTTATGGAGTTAAATATGTGTTCTCACAACCATTGATTTTACTCTCTCTTCTTCTCACATCTTCTATATATGCTTCAAGGGGTCGTCCGCCATTGTTGCTTCTTACCCTGTGTCACCTGGTTGCAATGTAAGAAAATTGAATAGTAGAAGTCCACCATTGAAGGTCATTCAAAGCTTTGCTTTTGAAAATAAGATTTTTTGAGTTTGTTAGTTGTTTGGATTGAGAGTTATTCCAATTGACTGAAAATATCAAAAGGAGTTCAAACTTTAAATTTGAAGTGATCTGGAGTAGATTTGAGCAAGATTTGAGTTGTATTTTAGAAAAGACGCAAGGAAGAAGACGAAGTCAATATTTTGTATAATTATGTATAATATTGTATAATAGTGTATATGAGTGTATAAACACATCTTATACACTATTATACACCTTTATACAGCCGTATGTGGACAAACTTCTTCCACGATTTTCAGTTGCAATTCTTGTTCAAACCAGTCCAAATCACCATTAAATGACTTCAAATTTTATATACAACCTCCTTATACTATTTCTAACAAGTCCAAATAACACCCACTCCAAATTTCTCACAAAATCATATTCGAAATTTAAACCCACATGTTTAAGCTTATTAAAAATTTAATTTTCACCATCCAAATGGATTTGTTTTGTTGAACTAATATCTGAGTCACAATTACTGATTCGAAAATTAACTTGAAAGGTTGAGCAATCTTTTTTAAAAATTAAATAGTATTTCTAGAACCTATTGGAGTTGGATGTTGAATCTTAGCTTATTATTTTTTGGCTAGTTGGTTGTAGATTGAAATCTGGGCTATAAAATTAAAAAACATGGAGCTCAGTTGTTCTTATGTGAAATTTTCCCTTAATAAAATTTCTATTCTCCCCATAATCAGAAATTGGGGCAGAATTTTGAGGAGGACCCTCAAAATTCTGAAGCAAGTTCAGCCAATCGCAGCATATACAACAGTCAGAAGTATTGTCCACTTAACTGGGGCAGAATTTTGAGGAGGACCCTCAACATTCTACAACAAAAGAAGTCGCGATGAATCTGACCGTGTTACAGTTACTGGTTCATCTAACCAATTTCCAAAATATATTCTTACTGTCTTTGAAAACTATGCCTGCCTACCTTTGAAATAAACTCTGTCTAGCAAATGCTACCCCAATGATTTGAACGTGATCTTCAGACCGAGCGAAGCAAGTCAAGCAAGCCGACAGAGGCACGAACTGAACCTCTCCCTACAGAACTCACGATTTTTCTATGAATGCGGGAACAAGGAATACGCACACTCTGGAATCACAATCTTCATAACAACAAAGATACCGAACTCATTTCCATCTAAGAAACACTTTCCTATCATCTATTATTTTTTCTATTTGCATGGGACTAATTCTTGTCCCAAATCTTGCATGAGGCTAAGCTCTGCCTTCATATTTGCATAAGGCTAAGCATTGCCTTCTATTTGTATAGGACTAAGCCCTATCCCAAATCTTGCATGAGGCTAAGCCACGCCTCCATATTTGCATAAGGCTAAACATTGTCTTTTATTTGCATGAGACTAAGCTCTGTCTTAATCTTGCATGAGGCTAATTCATGCCTCTCTATCTGCATAAGGCTAAGCTCTGCCTTCAATTTGCATGGGACTAAGCCTTGTCCCAAATTTCTAAATGAGACTAAGCTATGTCTCAATCTTGCATGAGGCTAATTCATGCCTCTCTATCTGCATAAGGCTAAGCTCTGCCTTCAATTTGCATGGGACTAAGCCTTGTCCCAAATTTCTAAATGAGACTAAGCTATGTCTCAATCTTGCATGAGGCTAAGCCCTGCCTCTGTATCTGCACAAGGCTAAGCATTGCCTTTTATTTGCAAGAGACTAAGCCTTGTATCAATCTTTGCATGGGACTAAGCACTGTCCCGAATTCTGCATGAGGCTAAGCCCTGCCTCCTTATTTGCACAAGTCTAAGCATTGCCTTTTATTTGCATGAGACTAAACCTTGTCTCAAATTTTGCATGGGACTAAGCCCTGTCCCGAATCTTGCATGAGGTTAAGCCCTGCCTCCGTATCTGCACAAGGCTAAGTTGCCTTTTATTTGCATGAGACTAAGCCCTATCTCAATCTTTGCATGGGACCAAGCTCTATCCCGAACCTCGCACGAGACTAAGCATTATCTCCCTTGCACTATCTATTTTTTCTCCTTTCGGTCTAAGCTATGCCCTCAACTTCACACAAGACTAAGCCCTGTTTTGTTGCCCCTAGCATCATAGTTTTGCACCTCATGGGCTGAAATATCGCCAACTTGTCCAAAGGCGTCATAGTCTGAAGTCATCATCCTCATAGCCGGAAGATACCATGCAATGGCCTGAGGATCTCTCAAAATTGCATATCATTATTCAAAGGTGTCATGGTTCGGAGGCACCATTTCCATGGCCCGAGAACATCATTTCATGGCATGCGAATCCCTCACTGAACAACTCATGGACCAGGACATCATGGTCTAAGGACGCATCCTCAACCGTCCGAAGACAATTCTCATGGTCTGAAGGGAATTTGCATCACGTTTAAATTTATGCACATATATATGCTTGTAGTATATCTTTACTTGCAGGTAACCCGACGAGCAACCATTACCCTAATAGGAGAAATCCCGCTCCAGTTCCTTCACACTACCTCAAACTTGACCGCTCAGCGCAACCATTTCACCTATTCTAAAACCATGTGTCCGTTCTTGTGATAACTTCATCGGTATATTCCGCCGATGAATCCAAAACTACACACGACATGATTCTTGTAAAACCAGGGATATGTAGGCAGCTCAGAAATCAGAGTACGACCTATGTCTCTCAATTCACCTTACTCGGTCAAAATTGGCCATCATGTCTTTACTCGAAAACTCTTTCATCCTTCCCGGGTAAAGAGGGGCAGTTGTTGATACCCAATTTTCCCTTATATTATTTTTAAATGCACATCTATCTCCAAAATTGTACATGAGCATCAACCAATATTTTTCCATAATTTTTGCATTTTTCTAAGGATTTTTATTAATTTATCCCAGTAGTTTTATTATATAAATAATTACTAATTGCATCACAAATGACTTTATAACAATTTTATTGCTTAAATTTTACTATTTACATTTATACTAAGCTTTAATTATTTCATAACTAGTCACATTTACATTTTCGGGTTATAATTACAATAACTTTGAATAATAGCCCATGTATGCATTATTATATTATTTCACCGGAAAATAGATTTTTATATTTTAAACTATAGATTAATTATTTTAAATCATTTTTTATGCATGAAGATTATTTTTTATAATTTGTTAATTATTTTTACAAATTATTTTATTAATTAGTTGGGTATATAACAAATAGCCCTTTTTAATTTCGTGTTAACCCAATTACACCAACCCAAATGCTTTAAAACTTAGCCCAATTATGTGCCTACCCGACCCAAATATTTCTCCACTCGTGGCCGTTGATCTCGGTCCACATTAATCCCTTCCTTTTTTAACCTAAAGACTAACCCTAATCCCCTCATTTCCTTTTCCCCCGTCGTCTTCGTTTCCCTAACCCCTCCGTCTCTCTCTCAATCACCCCCTAAAACCTAGCCGCCGTCACCTACAAAACTCCCCGTCTATAGGGTTTCTCTATATTTTCCTACCCTTGTCGGCCTTCTACATCTTCTTGTTGTTTGACTTCATCGATTTCTAAGAGAATCTCAAAGAGATTCAACCTGGTTTTGTCTGAAACATTTCTCACAGGCCTGTCTATGGCCATTTTCGTTTGTGAGTACCATTTTTTTCTTATTTATGGTTCGAATCTTGGTTTTAAACTGATTTTCCTTCCATATCTGTCATCTTCGAAAACCCTAATCTTATAACTACTTGGGTATGTTCAGATCCATGTGGATCTAAAATGTTTTAAGTGTTATTTAGTATTTTTCCTAAAAAATCTTCTGTTTTGTTATTACTATTTCGATTCTAGTGCTTTTCTGAAATTAAGGTTTCGTTCTAAGTTTTCTTCAAAAGGATTTTTGACTTCAAGTGTTCGAATTTGATTACTCTCTACTGGTTTGACTAATTTTGTGTATGTTCTTTAAACCCTAGGTATTTTCTGTTTATTGCACTAATTACTCCAATCTTTTTCCCGTTACTTGTTTATTTCTTTCAATTGAATACATAGACTGATTTTATTTAGGGTTCGAATGATATATTCCTGTTAAATCTGTATCTCTATGTGATTATTTACCTAATTTTCCTTATTTGTGACTTTAATTAGTAATACCTGCCTTATTTAAACTATCAGTGTGATTTAGGGGTGGGGGGTTTAATTGACTCCTATATGGTATGTGAATGATTTCTTAGCCCTAATTTATACCATTAATTGACTCTCCATATTCTAGGGGATCTCTCCCAGATTTTCTATATGAATTGATTGGTTAAATCCCCCCAATTAACTGGTTGATTTATTTGATTACCCTTATTTTATGGATTGTGATTCACTCTTTACCTTATTTGTTTTTACCTCACTAAGTTCTATATATACTCTCATTATTGATTCTTCAAAACACATGAACACAATTCAGAAATACACACACACAAAAACTTTGCTCTCACTAAAACCTTTCTGCTACTTGTGTTCACCACATTGTCTAGCCGACTGAAAGCCAAGGCTAGACCACTGAGTTCTGCATACTTTCACCTTTTGTTTTGCTATCTTTAACTAGTATGTTTCCATTCCTGATTTCATTCATTATGTTATGAAGATTAAGCTTATGTGCTTTCTTGTCTGTTGCCTTACTTCTGTTGACTTCATGACTTTTCTGTATTTCAATTAGCATGACTACTTCTGCCTTTCCTGTTTACTGACTTCAATTAGTATGGCTACTTCTATGTAATTGAACCTATATCTTCCTTGATCCCAGTCAACATGACCACTTCTGTATTTAGGTCTATGTCTTACTGCTTTAAAATAAACATGACAACTTATGTATTTTTCCTGTCAATTGCGTTAAATCAGCATGATCACTTTTGTTGCTATGTCCTATCCAATATTGTTTAATCTGTTTATTAAGTTTATGTGCTTCCTGTTTTTTTTTTTGCTTTTGATTAGCATGTTTGTTCCTTGTTGAGTGTTATGGAATCTAGCTGTCAACCTGTTTTGTGTTAACTGGCATGCTTTCTTTCCTGACCTGTTTTATGTGTTCCTGACTAATGACTTCTATGTTCCCAACCCTGACTACCCTTCTTTGTATGGTTTTCTGTTTATTATTATTCTGTTCCCAGCATGCTATATGCCCACCTAGTAATAACTAATGGATTAAGTTGAATATAGGAAATCTGAAGCTTGTTTGAAATGGTTGTGAGCATGTTTTGTCCTTTGTTTGATTGTTGTAAGTCTTTGTTTGAACGCAGAGGGCTGCAGTGGCTCTGTTTACTCTTGTTTCACTTCTAAACAGTTTTACTTCTAAACTATTTTTTCTTACAACTATTTCTATTTTCAAGCAATATTTTCAACTCATACTCTTAGAATATCTAGGGTCCTGCCCCTCTAGTGTGAGTACTGCCTAGGAGTCCACGAGACTCCTCCGAATTCTGACACACTGGGGATGACTCTTCCACAGTTATGCACAAAACTATTTTCTTTAAAGGATTCTTGGTGTGAGCATTGCCCGGGGTCCCTGAGGCCCTTGGGAACTTTGACACGCCGGAATACCATTTGGTGTACTATGAGATGCTAGCATAATTCAGACTTGGTTGAAGGCCTGGTTTTCCAGGTTTACTTTTGGGCCTATCCATGCTCCCTATAGTATAGTGAACTTATTTTTGTAATTCATTTATCTTTGGTCTGTAATAATAATTCTTGTAAAAATAGATATTGAGGATATTAGTAAAATGGGAGGGACTTTTATATATATATTATGGGGAATCGGTTGGAGAACATGCTCCAAGGATTGTTATGATTATCTACATTCATTAGAAACCATGCTTATAGGATTGTTCTGATTATCTACATGCATTAGAAACCATGCTTATAGGATTGCTATGTGCATTAGAAAACATGTTTATAGGCTCATCATACTATTTCTTCTAAACTTCCATCTCTAAATTATGCATACTCACATCTGCGTTAGAAAACCTGTTTCTAGGTTGTTTATCAATTCTGCCTTAATAATCATGTTCATAAACTTTCCTATGTGCATTAGAGATCATGCTTCTAGGATTTTTATTGTACTCGCTTAAATACCATGCCAAATCGTATAAAGTCAGTTTCATCATTTAGCAATCATGCCTATGAGGAATAAGTATAAAAGCAGTCCCAACACCTAGATATCATGCTTATAGAGATGAACACGTAAAACCAGTTCTGTAATGTTTGTGATTATTTAGCACCTAGATAGCATGCCTATAGGGTCTAATGAATAAAAATATGCCCGTTAAAAAATCGATCATTGATTTATTATGGATCTGATTAACGTTTAGATGGCATGTTCTTAGGATACTTCTGATCCACGCCTAGGCAAGCCTGTAGGACAACTAAAATCCTGAAATTGTAAAACTACATTTCTGTTTGACTGCTTATAAACTGCCCAGATTTAGGAAGTGACAAAATCAGTAGGCAAACTAATTAGGTATTCAATGTCTCACCTTAGTAAAATACTGCATATATTCTGCTTTGTGCTCACTTAGATATCCTGCTATAGGACATTAAAGTGTTTTAAAATTGTTGCTCGAGACGTGCAATTGCTTGTTTATTTATGGAGGTATATGTGAGCCCTTAACAGCTCCCTTTATATGACAGTCCTATCTGTTTTGCCTGACGTTTAGTTTATCCTTTTAAGCACCATAAGTGAGTCTAGAACCACCTTAACTAGAGTATCTAAGCACCTCCAGGACCACGCGTAAGGGACGGGTAATGCACGCATAGAGTGCACATTCAATTATAATCGTTTAGATAATAATTAAGGGGAGGGTAATTGGGTAGTAAAGGATATGATGACATGTGCGCTAATGCTACCCGTAACACCTCTATTTGAGGAAAGTTTACATAGTATTGCACAGAAGTGATTCTACAGGCTAATAAACTTAGGACCCCTTTATTCCTGGTTTTAATGATCCCTGTGTGTTTAAATTGCTTTATTTCTTTAATGAATAATTCACAAAAATAAGTTTGGCCGGGACCCACCATTGTGGACCTCGAGGGGTGACTAACACCTTCCCCTCAAGGTAATTTCTAGCCCTTACCCAATCTCTGGTAATGTAAACTGTTTCGATGAGTTATCTGCATTAGGTGCCCTAACGCACCTTAAATCCGTTAGGTGGCGACTCTTCAATTTCCATAACCCTTTCCCAAAAGGAGATGAGTTGTCCCAAAATGTCTAAACCCGGACTCCGCGAGGAAAAATAGGGTGCGACAACGACAATTGAGAGTCGTAGCGTAGGATAACTCACTTCGCTCCGTATTTGAGCGCTAACTTTAGTCCTCCAATCACGGCCTCATTGTTAGTCATATCCGAGCATCTTATGAACTGGCGAATTACTTTGCTTGTTGGGACCTCGAGCACGAGTCCCATTCCAGATCCTGACGCGTTAGAGGCTCCATCGGTATACAAAACCCATAGATTGTGTATTTTGGGGGAAGCACGGGAAGCTTCCTTTTCGACTTCAAGCATTATTTTTGTGCTGAAGTCGGCGACGAAAATGGCGAGCACTTGCGACTTTATCGTCGTTCGCGACTGATAGGTTATATCATGCTTGCTCAATTCTATGGCCCATTTTTCCAATCTGCCCGACAACTCGGGTTTATGCAGAATACTCCTCAGGGGAAAGGTCGTGACCACCGAGATGGGGGGGGGGGGGGGGAGACTGGAAATAGGGTCTAAGCTTTCGTGAAGCTACGAGCAAAGGCATGGCCAGCTTCTCGAGGTGCAGGTACCTCGTCTTGGTGTCAACCAAGATCTTGCTAATATAATAGATGGGAGATTGCGTACCTTTATTTTCTCGGACCAATACCGCACTTACCGCCACATCATACACGACCAGATAAATGAGGAGACGTTCTCCAGGTTCCGCTTTAGTGAGAAGTGGGGGTGAAGATAGGTACGCCTTTAGCTCTTTCAAGGTGTCAACGCACTCAGAGTTCTATTGGAGTCCATTATCCTTCTTGAGCACGTCGAAAAACTAATGGTACCCGTCGGAGGACTGTGAGATAAATCTCGACAGGGCGGCTATACGACCAGTCAGCTTTTGTACCTATTTCTTACTGGTTAAGTTCTCTGGTATTCCTTCTATAGGTTTGATTTGGTCGGGGTTGACCTCGATTCCTCATTGTGATATAAAGAAGCCGAGGAAATTTCTCGAGGTTACGCTGAAGGCGCACTTTTCGGGGTACAATTTCATACCATATTGTTTGAGTATGTCGAAGGCCTCTTTAAAGTGGTCGTTGTGATCCTGTTTCCTTTTTTACTTGACCAGCATGTCGTCGATGTAGACTTCCATGGTTTTGCTGAGTTGGTCTTTGAACATTTTTGTCACCAACATCTGATATGTCGCTCGTGCATTTTTTAGTCCGAAAGGCATCACCTTGTAGTAGTATGTCCCCTGGTGGGTGATGAAGGTAGTCTTTTTCTAGTCGTCCTCCTCCATGAGGATATGGTTGTAGCCCGAGTAGGCGTCTAATAAGCTTAATAGCTCGTGCCCAGTCGTCGCGTCAATGAGCTGGTCAATATGGGCAGTGGGAATGAGTCCTTCAGGTATGCTTTATTAAGATCCGTGAAGTCCACGCACATCCGCCATTTTCCGTTCTTCTTTTTTGTCATGACCATGTTGGCGACCCATTGGGGTTACTTTGATTCTCTTATAGAGTCGTTTTCCAGCAATTTTTCAACTTCCTCTCGGACCGCGTCATTATTGCAAAATTGAATTTCCGCCTAACTTGCCATACTAGGGGTAAAATGGGTCGACGTTCAGCTTGTGTGTCGATATCTCTTTCGGGATGCCCATCATATCTGCATGGGAGAGGCAAACAAGTCTGCAATGTTAGCTAAAAATTGGTGGAATTTACTTGGATCATGACGCTTGTGGCCGATATAGGCCTTTTTGTTGTGGTCGTCATTGTCGAGTTGTACGGGGTTGAGATCCTCTACGGTTGATCCCATGGACTCTAAGATTTTGGGGTCTCTGATGACATATTTCCCTTCGTCACCACTCGACCTCTACCCTGTTAATTGCTATGCCTCCTCAATTTTTCCCTTCAATTGTTGGGTGTATGTTCAGTCTTGGGCGATGTGATAGCATTCTCAGGAAGTGCGTTGCTCTCCTCGGATGATGAATACTCCCCAAAGGGTGGGAAATTTGATGACTTGGTATAAGCTGGAGGGGACGACTCTCATGGAAAGTATCCAAGGTCAACCTATGACGGTGTTGTATGTCGTTTATTGATCCATTATGTAGAACGTGGTCTCCAAAGTGACGCCGCCGGCCAGGACAGGTAGCGTGATTTCTCCAAACGTTCGCTCAACTACATTGTTAAAACCCATCAACGTGATGCAGCGTGGCACTATCATATCCTTGAGTTTCATTTGTGCGAGAACTCGAGGGTGGATAATGCACGCGCCGCTTCCATCATCGACCATAATACGTTTTACATCAATATCTAAGATACGTAAAGTAATAACAAGGGTGTCATAGTGAGGAAAGACCAAACCGTGGGTATCCGACTTATCGAAGATGATACTTTCTTCGCGTTTGTCATACCGTTCATGAGTGATTTACTGTATCATCTTGTGGGTGGTCGTGAATTTTACTATGTTGATTGACGCATCGTCGCCTTCTCCGATGATCATTTGGATGGTTCGATTTGGAGAAGATGGTTTTGGTGGACTCTAATGTTGTTCGCGTCCTCGAGCAAAGTTTTCCCTTCCTCGGTCACTCAAAAGTTCTTTCAAATGTCCTTGGTGAAGCATATTCACGATCTCTTGCCTTAGAGCGATGCAGTCCTCTGTTTTATGGCCCCGTTCTTGGTGGAATTTGCAGAGGGCATTTGAGTTTCTGGTGTTTGGGTTGGACCTCATCTTCTGCGGTGACTTCACATTTGGGTCGAGCTTCTCCGGGGTATAGACTATTTCTGAGGGAGAAACACAGAAACTGGGAGCAGATAGTAGTGGGGGCATACCTCTCTTGCTTCGGTGAGTCCCTGTTTGCGGCCTGGATGGGCCATCGCCGTGATGGGGGGTGGTATGTTGGTGTCTCTAACGTATGGTTTATGTGTTTCACGGTTGGGTCGCGAGCCTGCATGGTATCATCTGTTGTCATTTCTTAGGTATTTCCTGAATTCCATTTGCACTGAGGTCAACCGTTGAGTTGGACCGTTGAGGTCGTCCTCGTCAGCTCGTACTTCGACGCAGTAGGCATTGTGTATCTCGTCCTAAATGGCCGGGGGGATATTTCATGAGTCGGCTTAGCAATTTTCTGGTCTCCCTCGAACCTCTCCTGTTTGACCTGTTCTGGAAAGCTGCTATGACCATTCCTACTAATATATTTGGTAAGGTCATCCTCACACGGTTGAATCGGGCGCGGAAATATCTTAGTCCTCACCGGGTGACTGTTTAATGGCAAATATGTCATTCACCCTCGCCTCTACCTTCTTAGCCCCGACACGGGCAGTAATAAACTTGTCGGCCATTTCCTCGAACGTCTCGATGGAGCACGCAGGTAGCTGCGAATACCAAGTTAGTTCTCCTCCGGTAAGGGTTTCACCAAACGTTTTTAGCAATATGAAGACACATGTTCTTTGGCGAGGTCGTTGCCTTTTAGTGCAGTGACATAGTGAGTCACATGATCCTCGGGGTCTGTCGTACTGTCATATATTTTTAGGTACGACGACATTTTGAAGTTTTTAGGTATGGCGTGTGGTGCAACTTCGTCACCGTACGGCTGCTCAACGAACCGGTTGGAATCCCTTTTTGGTAAGAGTTTTGGGGCGCCTGGTATTTTGTCTACCCTTTCGTGTCGCTCTTTCACTTGGTCACAGAGTATTTTGTTCTCGTTCTCCATCTCCTCCATCTTTCTCAAAATGGTTGTAAGGGTGTCGATACCTGCATTATTAGCGTTGTGAGTACTACCTGTTACAGGAGGAGGGCCGTGACGCTCGTCTTTCACTGGTGCGACACAAACTCTCGTATCTTCTCTATTCGTCCTTTGGGCGGGTTTGTCGAGGATGTTGGTTAGCGTGTTTGTCAACCACGCCTCAAGCAGCGTTTTCACCGCTGGTGGTGCCTCTTCCATTGTAGACGTAGGGCCCCCGTTACGATGTGAGGTTATGATGTTATCGTGAGGGAGGGGTGAACCACTCCGCCTAGGGAAGGCGTTTGGCGTCATGTCCTCGGCATTTGTTTCAGTGACTTCATTGATGGTATTTAGGAGGTTGGTAGTAAGGCTGGCTATTGCCTTCATCCTTTCTTCTCCATTACATGTCATGATAAACTATGCATGCAAGAAAAGACAAGGTTTTGTGTTGTTTTCTTTTAGATCTGAAAGGAACTAAGACTTTGACTAGGAAATACCCACAGACACGCCAAATTGTTTGACCAAAAAATGATAATATTTGATTAAACTAATTAATCGGTTATTAAAGGGGGTAAACCCTAGTTAAAGTTAATAACTATAGATCTTAGATTAATGGTATGAAGGAAGTGAACAGTAGATAGACGGATTTAATGCGCCAGCAGTAAATGCGTCAAATGTAATAATACGCAAGAAGTATCACGTATTAAATAGCAATAAATGACACTAAATGTAGATAAGGAGGAAGATTCACCCAATATTGAATGAGATGAATGATTGCTTCCTCTGACAATGATGAATGACAAGAATATAAGAGAATATTGAGCAATTTCTCGGATCTGGTGGAAATGGCAATAGATAATCCAAAAAGGTCGAATCTCTTCGGAAAGTTATTCTTTGTATTTATCTAGAGAGCTTACTTTTCGAAAGAGTTCTTATCATATAGAATATTACATGTCTTTTTCCTTATCTCTCATACTATTTATAAGGGACATTCCCAAAGAACCCTAAAAAGTTCAAACAGAGAAAATATTCAATAGAATATTCCCTTTAAAGATACCAATACAAAACTAGCCGTTACTTCTATCTAGGGTGCTCGTCATCGGCCGTGATGGACCACTCGGCGGCTCGTTCTGTTGATCACTGGTCGACCTCGGCCAAACTAAACCCTTTGATTTGCGAATCACTTATAATAATTATTTCCGCGTTCCGAATTTCCTCAGTCTGATTTTAACCCATACAATCTTAACAATAAAATACTTAAAGCGAATAATATTCTAATTTTGGCTTTTTATAAAAAGGCCATAAATGACTTTCTGATTTTAATCTCTTTGACTTTGAGGTAACCTTGATTTTCTACTAATTTCTTTATTAAGAGCCTGTTGGATTTGAGTGTAATTACACAGCTTGGCATATTTGTCTGGCCGAATAATTATTTGATCAGCATGGAATTAGATGTAATTGGAGATGTGTAATTACACTCTTCAATTCTCAATGGGGAGGTGAGAATTGGTGGTAATTACAAGGTTACTTTTTAGTTCTTTTTTTGTTTTTACTTTATTTTCTTTTATTTCCATCATTTTAATTTTTTTTTTTTACTTTTGCCTTTTAATTTCTTTTAAATTCTAAATAAAATTGTACATTATTTATCTTTTATATCTCTATCTTTACTTCTTGTGATTCCATGTAACTATTCGTATATTTTATTTCTTATTCGTTTTATTTTCTTTATTTAACGTAATTGTGTTATTATTTTTGTTTTTGAAACTACACATCCTAATATTAGAAATAATGAGTCATTAACAAACTTGATATATAATGAGTGATGTAATTAAAGTAGAATTTCGTTTTTGAATAAGGTTATAAACTTATTATGTTTCCTAATCTTAAGTGGTATTGAAACTTTTTTTTATTATGTTGTTGAATTTTTTTTTTTTTTGGTATTTTGAAATTGTGTTATATTTATGGTTCCAATTTACTTATTTTAGTAGTATTGTTTGTTATTTCACATTGCAAATTGTTTATATTTTAGTTAGAATTGATAGATTAGTTTTGTCAAATATTTGCTTAATGTTATCATATTATATTTAATATTAATTTATTTTATCAAACATGCATTTAATAACGTTCTTACAAAACGTAAGTTTTTAGTTTTTATAATTAACTAAACTTAATATAATTAATTTAGAAAATATATCAATTATTTTACAATATTAGTTATAAATATATGATTACTAATTACTGTATATTCAAGAAAAAAGTATACATCTTAAATACACAAATCTAATATCATTTATACTTGTAAAAAATTATTTATAAGCATATATTCATCGTATTAACTTTTAAGTTTTGATGAGTATTTTATTTAAAATTTACTCTAACTATGTAATTACGCTTGTGCAACCAAACACTACGCTTATAATTACATTGTAATAACGTTATGGTAAACAAACATGTCATCGTAATTACTAAGTTGTGTAATTACTACCATGGTATCAGTGAAAAATATAATAATTGGAGTTAAATTTGGTATTATCTGGTTATTCATCAAATGCTACAATTTTCCCGCGCACAATTATTGGACTAATTTTTTATAAGCACTGAAGGTCGTAAAATAATAAAATTATAAAATTATTTTTATACAATAAAAATATCTAAATTTTATCTATTATAAGAGTAAGATCACTGAATTTCACTACTATAATGATAAAATTTATTTGAGTCATTTAGTAAAACTAAAAGCTTGTTTGGCCAAGCTTTTGGAAGGTCAAAAGTATTTTTTTCCTTCAAAAAAATATTTTTAAAAATATTTTAAGTTGTTTGGCCAAGATGGAGAAGTACCTTTGGCCAAAAACATAAGTAATTTTTCTGCGTTTGGGAAAAATCAGAAAATTCTAACTTCTTCCAAGAAGCAGAAGCAGAAAATTAACTTTTTCAAGACCAAAATATCCTCACCATAAACTTCTATTTTCTACATTATCCCTTACTAATTTAAACCTTTCTTTTTCTTTTTTGTTTCTAGTTTCACCATTCTCTCTATATATATATTGTAACTTTTCATTTTTACGGTTTTTTACTTTTCTTGTTTTTGATATTTTCTTTGTGTAATGTCTTGTAACTTTTCAAAATATCTTCTTATTTTTTCACACTAAAGTAAATCATCTATATCTTTCTTTGGATTATCAATTCTCTTCCTACAAATAACTATTTATAATTTTTAAAACGGTTATCAAATCTAATTTGTGAAAATTACCTACAAATAGGTAATAAATTTACAATTGCATCGCATAATTTATATATTATTAAAAAAAGAAAATATCTCCACATTAAGGGTGTGTTTGGTATGAAGGAAAACATTTTTCGGAAAATATTTTCCAATTTTTTCATGTTTAGTTGGCTTAAATTTTTTGGAAAACATTTTCCTCATCAATTCATTTTCCTCCAATTGGAGGAAAATGAATTCCCTATCAAGAGAAGGGAAAATATTTTCCAAAACTCTTTCTCAACCTTTTCTACCCTATTCCTTATCCTC
>ML271356.1:122570-140400 GCA_005239495.1 Nicotiana undulata
CCCCCCCCCCCAACCCCCACCCACCTAAATCCACCCATTCCCTCACCCCCACCCCGCAAAAGAAAATACCTTTTTTTTCTCTTACACCCCCTCCCCCACTCCCGCACAATATATTGGTCAAACACAATTCATTTATCAAATGTTGCAAAAAATATGTCTTAAATAAATTGCCAAACACGGACTTTGTTAAGAACAGATGTACAAATTGTACATACTTGTCATTCTATGGGAGTTATTCATAGAGATCTTAAGCCTGAGAATTTTCTCCTACTTACTAAAGATGAAGATTCACCTCTCAAGGCTACAGATTTTGGTCTTTCTATATTCGTAGAGGAAAATATTATTGGCCAAAAATGATTCTATGCGATCGAGAAGGAACATTTGCGATCGCATATAAGGAAATATATGTTGCCTCAATGCTACACTATGCGATCGCGAATATGGAATGCAATCGCGTAGAAGAATGACCTGATGCCCACAAATGGATTCACTATGCGATCACGTGAAATTGGAAGCGAACGCGAAGAAGAAAAGGATGGACTTCCGCGATCACGATTAAGAAAATCTGGGCGGTCCAAATTGACACAATGCGATCGCGGCTCAGCCTTCGCGATCGCATAGAAGGGAAGACATCAGACAGAACAACAGTGCCAAAAAGGAGGAAAATGACCCGAAACCTATCCGGAACACGCCCGGGGCCCCCGGGACCCCGTCCAACCACTTACAAAAGTCATATGACCTAACACGGACTCGTTCGAGGTTTCAAAACACATAAAATAACACTAAAACGATGAATCAAACTAAAATCAAACTTAGGAAATTTTCAAAACTTCAAATATCAAGACTCGCGTCGAAATCTATCAATTCAACCCGGAATGACGTGAAATTTTGCAGACAAATCATAAATTACACAACGGACCTACAACCATTCTCGGAATTCCATTCCGAGCCCGATATCAAAATTTCACCTATCGGCGGGAATCGCCGAAATTCTAACTTTCGCCAAAATACCTCAAATCACTCTACGGACCTCCAAAGCCAATTCTGGACGCATGCCTAAGCCTAAAATCATCATACGAGGCTGTTGACATTACCAAAACTCATTCCGAGGTCGTTTACACAAAAGTCAAACCTCTGGTCAACTCACATCACTTAAGCTTCCAAAACTGAAATGTTGCTTCCATTTCGACTCTGAATTACCCGGTAACTGAATCTAACCACGCACGCAGGTCGATATACACAACATGAAGTTGTTTATGACTTTACACCAACGAATAGAACTTAAATTCTCGGAATGACCGGTCGGGTCGTCACACTCACACCCACCCACCTAAATCCACCCCATGCCCTCTCTCCAAAAAGGTCTTTTTCGTCACCACCCACTCACCCCGCCCCACCCCCGAGATTTTTTTTTATATATATATTTCCAGTTTTACTTTTTTCATCTTTCGGTTTACATGTTCAAAATTTTACAAGTTCCAAAAATATGAGTTCAGAGGTTTATGTGTTTCGAAGTTTACGGGTTCGAAATTTCGCGGTTTCGAAAGTTTTGCGATTCAGAAGTTTATGAAATTTGTGGGTTCGGAAGGTTGTTGGTTCGAAAGTTTATGGCTTCATGTTCATTGTATCAAAATTATTTATGAATACTTTTGAGAAATATTTTTCTTAGTTTGCGTACCAAGCACTAGAAAATGAATAAGATTACTACTTGTTTTCCAAGAAAATATTTTCTTGGAAAATATTTTCCTTTATACCAAACACACCCTGAGCCAAGTGACAATCTAACAATAGGTCACTTGCAATATAGGACAAGGTTAGTAAGGTTAGGTAATAATTAGTTTTTTAATTAAAATTTAAAAAAATTAAATTTTGCATGAGTGTTGTTAATAATTAGTTACTCTTTTTGAATTTTAATTTAAATATACTTAATTATTATTTTAGGAAAGCAATAATTTTTTATATATTTAAAATTATTTTTATTTGCGTTCAATGCCATCTTTCAAATTTGACACTAAGAACCAACTTGTTACAACTAACATAACTAACATTCTTCTACTGATAAAGAATTCAACTATTATGCTAATGTAGACATTACTACAGAGATTGAGGAAGGAAATGAGCCTTCTGGTATTCCTTTAGAGATGTAAGGCAAGTCTTCTACTAAGATGCAGGTATTATGTGATAGTATTATAGATGAAATTGTTGAGAAATATTATCATGTGTGAGTGACTTTGTTTATTATTTCATGGTGCATTATCAATATATAGTAATTTGTGGAATAAACTTCTAATTCATACTGAATGAAGACAATAAGTAGTTATACTAGATAATATTATATGTTTTGCTATAACTTTATATGATATATTGATTTAAATCTTTAATATGTATGTTTACTTTATGTTTTATATTTTAATTAAATAAAATAAAAAATAATAAAAGTCACTTACGATAAATACTTAAGTTTATTTTTCCCTCTAAAATAATTATAAGACATGGGTACTATCTTTTTTGATAATTTGACACTCAAAAGTACTTTTTAAAAAGATTGGTCAAACACAATTTGTTTACTAAATATTACAAAAAATACTTTTTAAATGAATTGCCAAACACAAACTATTTTTTCTTTTCAAAAGTTCTTTTGGAATAAGAACTTCTGAAAAAATATACTTTTCAATATAAGTAGTTTTTGACGGCTTGCCCAAACGAACTCTAAAATAATGTTAGCTTTTCTTGGTAGGATAAGTTATTCTTCTCTTTCCATGTGTAGTATCAGTAGACTTGCAGTTTCTAATTAGTTAGGTAAACTTCTATGATGTAACTAAATTAACAATACTTACCAATAATTAGTTTGTTAAATTTCTCCAAAAAATACTCTGAGCCTCCTTTACTCACAAAGTTATCTCTAAGCAACATTTACCATTCAGAGTGTTGACTAATTTAAGCCATCAAAAGAATTTTTAAGCACATATTTGACAACTTAATTAACACAATAATAACAACGACAAACTCTGTATAATATCACAAGTGGAATCTGAGGAGGATAGTGTGTATGCAATCTTAACCCTACATTACGAAAATAGAAAGGTTGTTTTCGATATACCCTCGACTCAAGAGAAACATAGTCACAACCAATTAACTATGACTAATATACTTATCTACATCAACTGTCAATGAGTTTATATATTCGTATATATTAACATGTTGTAACATATAGTAACATGGCTTATTATACGTATATTATGGATGATTATCTATAATTATTTTTGAAACGATTTGATAGAGTGAATTTTTTTTATTGTCAGCGTATATAAGTTAAACTTATTAACTATATATTATCAAGAAACGACTCGAAATCATTAAAAAAAAAATATTTAAAAAATTAAAGATATTTCTCCACCTCTAACTCTAAGTCATTTTGCTTGTGAAAAAAAGTGTGTAACCAATCATCGTCACTTTACTTCATTCACTCATTTATTTCAAACTTAAAAAGTTTCTTTCTTTCCTTCTCCTAAATTAACTCTCTTTGTCTTTTCACATTTTCTCATATTGTGTTTATTTCTTCTTCATCTTCATTTCTTTAGCCTCTTTTAGTGCCCCTTTTACACAATGGGGAACTGTTGTTCAAGGGGCGAACCTGATAATGAAAATACAAATAATAATGATCATTCTATACAAAAATCCAATACCAAAAATGATCAATCAATTTCAAATAATTCTCAACAACAACAACAAAATCATGGTTCAATTACACCACCAAAATCTCCAGATCCTTCTTCAAAACCATCAAAAAATTCTCCTATAGGTCCAGTTTTAGGCAGACCAATGGAAGATGTTAGAAAAACATATTCTATAGGTAAAGAATTAGGGAGAGGCCAATTTGGTGTTACACATTTATGTACACACAAACAAAGTGGTGAACAATTTGCATGTAAAACTATAGCTAAAAGGAAATTGGTTAATAAAGAAGATATTGAAGATGTGAAGAGAGAAGTACAAATAATGCATCATTTAACAGGGCAACAAAATATTGTTGAATTAAAAGGTGCATATGAAGATAAACATTCAGTTCATTTGGTTATGGAATTATGTGCTGGTGGTGAACTTTTTGATAGAATTATTGCTAAGGGACATTATACTGAAAGAGCTGCTGCTACTTTGTTAAGAACAATTGTACAAATTGTACATACTTGTCATTCTATGGGAGTTATTCATAGAGATCTTAAGCCTGAGAATTTCCTCCTACTTAATAAAGATGAAGATTCACCTCTCAAGGCTACAGATTTTGGTCTTTCTGTATTCTACAAACAAGGTAAGAATTATTCGCACTCAATGTTTACACCTTTTATCGCTTTTCGTCTATTTTCTGGTTCTTAATTACGATGCTACTGTTATTATTTCTATGGTTTATATTGTTGGTAACGATATATTGTCTCTTTTCGTCCTTTTGAGCTTAGGGTCTATCGTAAACAACCTCTCTATTCCCTCGGGGTAGGGGTAAAGTCTGTGCACGCTACCCTCCCCAGACCCCACTTTGGATTTTTACTGGGTTTGTTGTTGTTTACTCGATGTTTACACTGAACGTAAAATATAATTATATAAATACTGATGTTTTAGAGCAACGGTGGTTGTTACGATCCTGTTATTATTTCTATAGTTTATGTTGATGGTAATGATATCTTGTCTCTTTTCGTCCTTTTGAGCTTAGGGTATATCGGAAACAACCTCTCTACTCCCTCGGGTAGGGGTAAGGTCTGCGCACACTACCCTCCCAAACCCCACTTATAAGATTTTACTGGGTTGTTGTTGTTGTTTACTCATGTTTACACCAAACAACTGAATGTAATATATAATTCTATAAATACTGATGTATTCTCACTTTAGAAGGGGAGCCTTAGAGCCATGGGCGAAGCTAGAGTCTTGTAAGGGTGGTTAATTGACCACCCTTAGTCGGACAATTACATTGTATATATAGGTAAACTATTAGATTTTATAGGTATATAACATATATTGAACACCCTTATATGGAAAAAAAATTAATTCTTACAAGTTTGAACACCTTTGGAAAAATTTCTGGCTTCGCCACTGTTAGAGCAATGATAAAGTTGTCTCCGTGTGATTTATTCGCACTCAATATTTACACATTTTATTATTTTTCATCTATTTTCTGGTTCTTATGATGCTGTTAATATTTTTACGGTTTCTGTTGCCGGTATTGATATATTGTCTCTTTTCGTTTTTTTTAGCCGAGGGTCTATCGAAAACAGTCTCTCTACTCCCACGGGTTAGGGGTAAGGTCTGCGTACACAGTAGACTTACCAGACCCCACTTATGAGATTTTACTGGGTTGTTGTTGTTGTTTACTCAATGTTTATGCCAAACAACTGAATGTAAGATATAATTATATAAATACTTATGTATTCTCACTTTAGAAGGGGAGCCTTAGAACAACGGTAAAGTTTTCTCTGTGTGACCTATAGGTCACGGGTTCGAGCAGTGGAATCAGCCACTGATGCTGGCATCAGGGTAGGCTGTCTACATCACACTCCATTGGGGTGCGGCCCTTTTCCAGACCCTGCGTGAATGCGGGATGGTTCGTCCATCGGGCTGTCCTTTCTTTTCTCAATTTAATTTGTGACTCTTATGGTTATATTATTTGATTTGGTATAAACACAGAGCGCAGATAACTATTAAGGGTGTTATGATATAATTAGCTTGATTCTGTGATTATATTTTGTTTGTATGATTCTTGGAATATATTTGGTCAGCATGATTAATTATTTTAATATTTGTTTTAAAATTTTGTATTGCACAGGAGATGTGTTTAAGGACATTGTGGGTAGTGCATATTACATTGCACCTGAAGTCTTGAAAAGAAGATATGGTCCAGAAGTTGATATATGGAGTGTGGGAGTTATGTTATATATTCTTCTTTCTGGTGTTCCTCCTTTCTGGGCAGGTATATCACTAACACAAACCTTACAATATTCTTTAAGTTTAGAAAAATAAGAAGCAAAATAAACACACATGTTTTTAATATCTGATTTGTGAGTCATCGGCTCACGTGAATATATCATCATGTGGAAGAGAATAGGTATTGAAAGCAAAAGGAGATATCGAGTCGCTTAAAGTAAGTAAACAATAAAATCTCCTCCGTACCCTTTGTAATTTTTACTCAGTGTCGGATTCAGGATTTAGATTATTGAAATATACATATGTTCAAATCGAAAGACGTGTGTTCTGTTGAACTCGTACAATATTAGTATATTTGGTTGTAATAGAGTGGTAAGTACTCCTCCATCCTTAACCAGAGGTCTTGAGATCAAGCCATAGGTATGGAGTCGCCTTTGTCAAGAGCGCTTTATCCCCCAATGTGGGACTTCTCAGCGCGAATTCGGATTTAGTCGGGCCTCAATGCAGGTACCGGGCACCGGGTAGGACCCCCCAAAAGGAAAATATTAGTATATATTTGTGGAAATAAAGTTCATGGACTATGAAAATCCTAGTAATGGTATGTAGAGAAAGAATAGTTTATCTAACTTTAAAGTGAGATTAATTAGAGATTAATGAATGATTATTGTTAATTTGTTTTCAGAAACTGAACATGGAATATTCAATGCAATATTGAGAGGACATGTTGATTTTTCAAGTGATCCATGGCCTGCAATTTCCCATGGTGCCAAAGACATTGTCAAGAAGATGTTGACTATAGACCCTAAACAGAGGTTGACAGCAATCCAAGTCTTAAGTAAGTGTTTTACATTGTTCTGTAGAATTCAGATCATCCCCTCTTATAATCTATCTGCCAATATAGTGATTTGTTAAAGGATATTCGAAAGAACTCCTCAAAAATGTTGTCATATGCGTGTCGGATACTCCAAAATATTATATTTTTTAAGGATCTGACACGTATGCGATATTAGTTTTGGAGAGTCCGAGCGACGCAATTTATCTGCCAATATAGTAAATTGTTTGAGGATATTCGAAAGGACTCCTCAAAAATATTGTCAGGTGCGTGCCAGATCCCCCATATAGTGCATTTTTCAAGGATCCGACACATGTGCTATATCAGTTTTGGAAAGTCTGAGCAACGTAGTTTATCTGCCAATATAGTAGTTTGTTAAAGGATATTTGTAAGGACTCCTCAAAAATGTTGTCAGGTGCGTGTCGGATCTTCCAAAATAGTGCATTTTTTAAGGATCCGACACATGTGCGATATCAGTTTTGGAGAGTCCGAGCGACGCAGTTTATCTGCCAATATAGTAATTTGTTAAAGGATATTCGATAGGACTCCTCAAAAATGTTATCAGGTGCGTGTCGGATCCTCCAAAAGTAGTGTATTTTTAAGAATTCGGTATGTGTGCGACATCAGATTTGGAGAGTCCGAGCAATGTAGTTTATCTGCCAATATAGTAATTTGTTAAAGGATATTCGAAAGGACTCCTAAAAAATGTTGTTAGGTGCGTGTCGGATCATCCAAAAATAATGCATTATTTGAGGATCCGGGACGTGTGCGACATCAGCTTTGGAGAGTCCGAGCAGTGTAGTTTATCTGCCAATATAATAATTTGTTATATCCGAAAGGGCTCCTCAAAAATGTTGTCAGGTGCGTGTCGGATCCTCCAAAAGTAGTGCATTTTTTAAGGATGCGACACGTGTGCGACAACAGTTTTGAAGAGTCCGAGCAACATAGTTTACATGATATCTAACAAACTTTCTATATGAAGATCATCCATGGATCAAGGAGGACGGAGAAGCACCAGATACACCACTTGACAATGCTGTTTTGAGTAGGCTCAAACAATTCAGAGCTATGAACAACTTCAAGAAAGTGGCTCTCCGGGTAATATATTTGCTCGAATCCTCAAGAAATGTTGCTGCATCCGTGTCGGATTCTCAAAAAATACATTATTTTCTAGATGATCCGACACGGATGTGACAGCATTTTCGGAGAATCTGAGCAACATAAGTTTTCGACGTCAAGTACATTTTAAGAATTAATTATCAATGTACCAAAATATTCACATGGAGGAATATATTACAGGTAATTGCAGGGTGTCTATCAGAGGAAGAGATTATGGGATTGAAGCAAATGTTCAAAAGCATGGATACTGATAACAGTGGGGCAATAACACTTGAAGAGCTAAAACAAGGACTAGCCAAACAAGGCACAAAATTATCTGATTATGAGATTCAGCAGTTAATGGAAGCTGTAAGTTCTCTAATTATTACTTCTGTTGCAAATACCACATTATTTTCTTATATTTACCTTGTTAATTCCTAATTAAGCCGTTAGTAGTAACCATTGCACTTAGGAACAACGGCGAAGCTAGGAATTTTTTCAAGGGTATTCAAATTTGAAAGAAGTAAAAAAATGTTCCCGACAAAGGGTGTTCAATATATGTTTATACCTTTAAAACGTAATATTTTACCTATATACACAGTGCAAGTTTTCGACGAGAGGTGGCCAGTTGACCATCCTTGCGACAATATGGCTTCGCCACTGCTTAGGAGGACGTCCATAGTCCACCTGAGGTCGGCCCAAGTGGTCGAGCTTATGTCATAATTTAAATGGAGACCTAAAAAATGCTACGTGAAATTAACTTATTTTTTTTCAATGTCTTAGGACCCTATACCCCCTTCACCGAAAATTACCCTATATTAAATTATTATTTTTATGTATATATATTATGTGTTGAATCCCCTTAGTGCTTTTTTGCGTGTTTACTTTTCTATTTTTTGAATTCCCTCGATAAAAATTCCTGTTTTTGCCACTGCGTCAAGCTAATGTTAGTTTTTCATTGAATTAGGCTGATGCTGATGGAAATGGAACCATAGATTATGAAGAATTTATTACAGCAACAATGCACATGAACAGAATGGACAAAGAAGAACATCTTTACACTGCATTCCAATATTTTGACAAAGATAATAGCGGGTAAGTCCCGTTCGAGAATTTACCTTATATATACTGACCGTATAAAAGAATCAGTTACCTCTGTAATATTGGTAATCAGCTTCTCTTAAATTATAATTGATTTATTTTGTTTGAATTTTGCCAGGTATATTACAATAGAAGAGTTAGAGCAAGCTTTAAGAGAATTTGGAATGACTGATGGAAAGGATATAAAGGAAATTGTTGCTGAAGTTGACTCTAATAATGTAAGCTTAAAACACACACACACACATATATATATATATATATATGAAAAATCGGTTGAAATATTTGGTATGACGAAAATTATTTTCCAAAATTGTTCTTAAAAAAAGTTATTTTGTGATGTTTGGTTATCAAAAATATTTTCTATGAAAACCATTTCCACCCAAAGATGAGAAATGAATTTTGTCATTTTCAGGCTAAAGTCATTTTCGTTCACAATCATCTTATCAATAAATTTCATGTCAATATTTAATTACGCAAAAATATCATCAAAATACTATCCGTTTTGCAGAAAAATTGGTAGTTCGTGAATAAATAACATTGTTTACTTGTGCAGGATGGTCGAATTAACTATGAAGAATTTGTAGCTATGATGAGAAAAGGAACTCCAGAAACTGCAGCAAATCTAAAGAAAAGAAGGGAGTCATTTGTTGCATAAATTTTCATTGTTAATATAAGAAAAATTCAAAATGAAAGAAAAAAAAAATCAAAGTCATTGGTATTTTTATTGGAGGGAAGACCAATGACTTATTTTGTAAAATATTAAGGGTCATTCATGAAATGTACAAAAGTTCATGGATGATTATGTAAATTAAATAACTATCATTTTTCCTAAAAGCAAATTTGAAAAAATGGGTTTGTAGAATTCATGAGGTTTTTTGGGATTTTGTTAAAAGTGGAAGATATTCTTTGCATTATCTATGTATATATATGATAAATTATTTTGTTAATAGTTACTTTTGTTGCCAAAATTGTTGTATGGTTGGTGCTCTTATTTGGAGACAATGTATTCTCCGTCACTATTGCTACGTACAGTCAAACGTCTCTATAACAATCTCGTTTGTTCCGAATATTTTGAATGTTATAGCGAAGTGTTGTTATAGAGAACATATATTATAACATAACATAAAAATTGGTTCCGAAAAAGCTTATCTTCCATATAGAAGTGTTGTTATATATGGACTGTTGTTATAGAGAGGTCTGGCCGTAGTTTTGTGCAGTAATAAAATAGATACTAATTGTTGCATTTGTCAACCACATTTCAAAAACTTTTGCCAGTGTACATATTGTTAAATTATTAGATCAATTGGGACAATACAGGTGGCACTAAATAATTTCTCGATCCAAAATGTTTAAACGGAGCAAGGACTTTCACTAGAAGGAGTAAAGAGTAACCCAGTATTCAAGGCATCTCCGGAAAAAGGCGACATCCTAATGGAAATGTAGACAGACTATTCTAATACAAGTATTAATGGTTGTTTCCACGACTCGAACTTGTGACCTTTAGGTCACACGGAGACGACTTTACCGCTCCTTCAAGGCTATTATTGTATTGCCCCAGTAAAAAGTTCGCGAGGTGCCGCTTCAGCTTGGATTATCGTAAACTAAGAGGAGTCATCTTAGAAAATGACTTAAAAAACAGATGCCGCCGCTGCTAGGCGAGAGAGCAACTTGCCTGGTCTTGCGGTGCACTCATTCCCAATACGAGAATGAAATGACGCCCTAGCTTGCTCCCACTCAAGAGGAGTCAAAACATATATAATAATATTATGATGGTGAGGGATATGTAGTCTCACAGCATTATAATATAGCTGTATTAATCAAGATAATTGAATTAGTATGATCTATTCATCAACTGACGTGTACTTGTTAAGCTATGATGCGTACTTCCATGCATAACAAACGAAAGAATTCTAACTGACTAATTTAAACTGCTCTGATCTAGTGTGCGTCCAGAAAGCTAACTTCTAACTCTCTTCTCCTGCTTTAGCCTTCACTCCATCATTAACAAACTCCCAACCCAAGGAGGAGAAAAGAAAAGCTTACGATTGTTTGGAAAGAAGCTAGATAAGAAAACGGACCTTAGGCTCGACTCAACCCCATGAGCAGACTCCTGATATGAGAATGGCCTAAGACCATATAAGAAAACACGAGCTCATTCACTCAACTAGTGTGGAATAATCTGACACCCCGAATGCACAAGATTGGATAGTGGACAACATAAGATGGAGGCCGAACATTGAATAAACCAAGAATACTGATAGATCCGGCCCTGATACCAACTAGGTATCAACTCAACACTCACCATGCATAACACAACTCTTATATCGTGTTAAGAAAATGAACTTTACTCCTAACTCAACCACAAAAGTTAACTCTTGAAGTGTGAAAACCCCAGATAATATAAGGAGACAATAACTGATTCCCTTAACCTATGTGAGAAAATATAACAAATTTGAAAAGAGGAGAACTTATATTCCAACAAAATGTGAAATGAGCTACTAGCTGTATAAATAATTTGCCACAAGCCTTCAAACTTGATTCTTGAAATAAGATAACAAACATTACAAACAATATTCTGCAAGTTAGACCAGTAACAAATACTTAAATTAAGTAGTGCAAGATAAATTACCACCACAAACAAAGGATATTGACCACCCAACTCCAAGAGAAGAAAGAAAAAGGAAGGATTTTCAAGAAAAAGATAACATGAGACTAAGAGAGAATCAAAACAATCTTAGTTGAGCAGCCAAATAGCACTGTACATAAATTACAGCACAGCAAGTTTCTCCAGCTATCGTTTTCCACAGATCTTGGATCCTTTAGGAACCAACGGCGTTGGATTATTTCCAGAGAATATTGTTATTGGAAAAGGCCAATCCATTCCCACAAAAGCTGTGACCAAAACCAACCCCATCCAATTATATGTTGCCAAAGAATGCTCTGAAGTAAACCAAACCTACTTAACCATCGAATGCACAAGGCGACAGATTGAACAGCCTCTGTTCGAAAAAGAACACACTTTTGTGATCTATGTCCAAACCCCTGCAATGGAGCAATAAAGTAAAGATCACAGCGGTTCAGCTCGCCACAGTCAGGATGTTGTGTTCTTCTTTTCTTCAAGAACAGAACCCTCTTTAAGTGCAATTTGTGCCTCATTTTCCCTTCCCATCGCAAAAAGAGAAGCAGCTTGTAAATATGATGCAATATGCCAAACAGGAGATATTACTTGTGCTTGTACTGCATCATTAAGGGCTTCCTGCGGCATATCACTCATGAGATAAGACAGACTACGTCGAGCATACACAGTTGGGGAGACCATTGTTCCAACATCGATGAACTGCAAAACCAAGCAACATACTAAATGAATAATGTACTTCATAAATCCATCACCACTTTCCCTATAAACATTAATCGACACTACAATAATCAGTCCTAAGAGTTCAGTAACAATCTCAAGAATATGTTACCACTATAATCAGTCCTAAGAGTTCAGTAACAATCTCAAGAATATGTTACCATTCTGTTTAAACCATTTTGGTGCACTATTATTTACCCTGTTACCGGAGTGTAAAAAGCCTTAGTCTACAAGCTAAATCTCCCCTAAGAAAGCACAGTTGTAAAGAATGAAACAGAACCTCAACGCAACACAGGTATCATATTCAAACTTTAGTGAAATGATTAAGAGTATTACCAATCGAGGATAATAATTTCCAACCTGTGTATAGCATTCGACGGCAGTCTTAGCATCTTTGTGCCTGAAAGCAGCATCACCCTTTTTCTTGGAGTTCAATGTTTCCTGCATCTGATTTGTCCACATTTGGAATGAAAGCTGCAACCAACATTGAAAAGTGTGGCTATCATGAGACTTTGATAATTGGCTAATTGGCTTCCGAAGGTGTATGGCTATCATGAGACTTCGATAATTGGCTTCCGAAGGTGTATAGTAAGTTGGATTTGATAACCATATGAACAAGCAATAAGTTACAAAATGAAACTGCTAAGGAGGTGATTGATATTTCAAATTGTCTCACGTGTCGGAGAATTGAGAACAATCATTCTACTTGCATTGGAAAGTTACGCCAAAAAGGATTGATAAAAGATAAAAGATTGATAACATGCATGTACAAGATGAAGACATCAATGCATCAAAAGAATCATTGATAGAAACAAACCTCAGTAGCTGCTCCCTCATCGTCTTTGTACCCAAGCTTTTCTAAAATCTCATGGATGGCAGTTAGATCCATTCTCAAGCAGGCTTCACCAAGTGGAGACAGAGACATAGTTTCACTATTACGTGATATACCCATCAACACATGAGAAGGAACCTACAGAACAAGTTTAAAAAGTTTATTCCAGCTAAGTTCTATAATTAATGTGAATTTTGGCATTTTACAGTCAGCCAATATAGAAAATCAATATTAAGGCAAAATAACGTAATCTAAAAAGTTTCTCAACATATCCAAATTACTGTTTTTACTAATTTTAAGTAACTACTGTCATGGAAGTGCATCAGGGACGAAGTGAAGTGCGTCAAGGACGAAGAAGGTAGAGTTTTGTTGGATGAGGGGCTTATCCGTCGGAGATGGAAGACCTACTTCCATAGTCTCTTGAACGAGGAAGAGGACATGGCATTATACTAGGTGATTTGGAACTCTCCGGGAGTCGTTGTCACTTTTACATATAGTAGGCGGATTAGAGTTGATGAAGTTGAGGGGGCTATGCATAAGATGAGCAGGGAAAAAGCTACTGGGCCAGATGAAATCCGGGTGGAGTTTTGGAAGAGTGCGGGCAAGGTAGGCTTGGAGTGGCTCACTAGGTTATTTAATGTCATTTTTAGAACAAAGAAGATGCCGATTAGTGAAGGTGGAGCACAATGGTTCCTGTATACAAGAACAAGGGTGATATCCAAAATTACAATAACTATCGGGGTATCAAGCTGCTTAGTCATACTATGAAAGGGTGAGGAAGAGTGTGTCTATTTCCGAGAACCAGTTTGTGCTTATGTCGGGGCGATCGACTACAAAAGCCATCCACCTTGTTAGGAGATTGATGGAGCAGCATAGGGAGAGAAATGACTTGCATATGGTGTTCATCGCAGTGTTGTAAATAGCGCTCGTTACATCGCTAATAGCGAGTGGCGACGCGAAGTGAGGCTCAGACGCTTTTTTTGGTCCGTTGCGATGCGATTTTAAGAAGCGCCGGCGAGGCGAGGTAGCGACAGAGGCGTCGCTTTTAAAAAAGAAGAAGAGGTGTACCTGTTGCGTACGCTAGGTTGATTAAGGACATGTATGATGGAGTAAAGACCCGAGTGAGGACGGTGGGTGGGGACTCGGACCATTTTCCGGTTATGATGGGGTTGCACCAGGGGTCAACACTCCGCCCTTTTTTGTTTGCTATGGTGATGGACGTACTGACGCGCCACATCCAAGGGGAGGTGTCGTGGTGCATGGTATTTGCAGATAATATTGTATTGATTGATGAGACGCGAGATGGTGTAAACGCGAAATTAGAGGTATGGAGGGAGACCCTGAAATCTAAAGGTTTCAAGTTGAGCACGACCAAGACAAAATACTTGGAGTATAAGCTTAGTGGTGAGACTCAAGGAGGGAAGGGGAGGGGAGGCTGGTCTCGCAAGTCATCCCTAGGAGAGGGAGTTTTAAGTACCTTGGGTCTATTATTCAGAGGGTGGGGAGATTGATAAAGATGTCACACATCGTATTGGGGCGGCATGGATAAAATGGAGACTCGCTTCCGGTGTTCTGTGTGACAAGAAGGTGCCACCGAAACTTAAGGGTAAGTTCTACAGAGTGGCGGTCAGATCAACGATGTTGTATGGGGGGAGTGTTGGCCAATCAAGATCGCTCATGTCCAGAAAATGAAGGTAGCAGAGATGAGGATATTGGTTGGATGTGCGGGCACACCAGCTTAGATAGGATCAGAAATGAGGTTATTCGTGACAAGGTGGGTGTGGCCCCTATTGAGGACAAGATGCGAGAAGAGCGGCTTAGGTGGTTTGGGCATGTGAGGAGGAGCACAAACGCCCCCGGTGAGGAGGTGTGAGAGGTTGACATAGGAGGGACCACGGAGAGGTAGAGGTTGGCCAAAGAAGAGGTGGGAGAGGTGATTAGGCAAGACATGGTGCAACTTCAGTTGACCGAGGACATGACCCTTAATAGAAAGGTATGGAGGTCGAGGATTAGGGTAGTAGAAGAGGTAGTCTAGAGTGTTCATAACAGTAGTATTGGCACGTAGTCTCGCTTTCTGTTGGCAGTAGGTTTTTATGATTAACCATTTTCTTTCATTGTTGATCACCTACTATCTTGTTATTTTTATTCTGCTTCTATATGGCTTTTGGTATTGTCCCTTCTTGTCTATCTTTCATTAATGTGGTGCTTAATGCTTATGCTTTCCTGAGTCGAGGGTTTATTGGAAACAACCTCTCTATCCACACAAGGTCTGGGAAAGGTCTGCGTGCACACTACCCTTCCCAGACCCCACGGTGTGGGACATTACTGGGTATGTTGTTGTTGTTGTAATACTGTCACGGAACCACTATTTTGACATTACTAGTGCCATGGAACTACCATTTGATTTTATTCAATTAAAACGTCTGAATCTCAACATTGAATACTTAAGATTTGTGCTTACACCATCCAGACCCCACTTGTGAGATTATACTGGATTTCTTATTGCTGTTACCGTTGACCTAATAAATAGAGAGTTTATATAATTGTTTCTTTGATGAAGCACACTCTAAAAGCTAGCTGCAACGGGCTATCAGTGGTCGTGGTTGTGCGGAGGAGGTTGAGATGGTGGTGATTGACGGTGGAGATGGTGGTTGTGCAGTAGAAGTTGGTTGTACACTAGAGGTAAAGGTTATTGGCGGTGGTACTTGCGCAATGGAGACTGACGGTAGAGTCATTTGGAGGCGGTGAGTAGTGGTGATAGAGGTTGGTGGAAGTGATTATGAGGTGGTTGAATGGCTCAAATTCACTCCCCCAACCCCAACCCACCCCACCCAAACAAAAGAAAAAGAGAAGTACACCGGCAGAAAACACATATACAAACTCAGTATAAACCTTAAAGATACTAATGGATAATCAGGACAAGAAAGAACAGGACCTCGGTTTCTTTCTGAAGAGGAAATAAAGCAGTGACTAGTGACTTAGGATTTGGCCGCTCACGCGGCTCGTATTGTAAACATCTTGAAGCTATCCGTACCAACTCAGTTCCATCATCAGAAGAAAATTGACCTTCCAAGCAAGAATCAGTTAACATCTGAAGATTCCGGTCTTTAATCAAATCAAGGGCCTGAAAAAACATAATAAGAGTATTAGAAGAGGACCCCGAAAATAAAAAAAAGTTAAGAGCGCCTCATCAATGACTTAATTACAGCAACCAGATATCCTTTGTCATAAACAGTTGTACCCGATAAAATCGATCCTACTTTACAAAAATTTAGTTGTTGTAGCACCACTCATCATCTTCAACAATCAGGGAAACCAACCCCCACCCCCAAATTGATTTTGATGCCTGGTTTAAACAATTTTTCCAAGCTTGAAATTCTCGTTCTTCCATTTTCTTACAGGTACATAACTATAAAATTATATGATAACAATTAGTGTCTTAACATGATTCAGACTGTTCGGATAACTTCTAATTAGCAGTCTAAGCATCAATGCTGAGATTGAACAAGATAGATTACTAAAAAATGGGAGAGGCGGGAATAGGAAAAGACGAACAAGAATAAGATGCCCATGGGGTTTCAGTAATAGCTCTTCTGGGAATCTAATCAACGAAGACAACCATGAATATTACTCGAGTCTAGACATCAGAACTGCCAGCTTTGTTGTACAAATAGCTCCTGCATGTCCATTGCGTTCTGGAGAATAATACAGCCAGGATTTCTCTATCTCTTGAGTTATGTTAGGAAGTGTTGCACTTGCATCTGTGCTCAGAAAGCCCATTTATTAACAATTTTTTTTGGTAAATATATATTACTCCATCTGTTTCAATTAATGAGATGCAGATTGACTCGGTATGAAGTTTAAAAAGAAAAGAAAAGGAAAGACTGAAACTTGTGGCCTTAAAAGCTTAAAGAGTAAAAGCTTATGTGAGGTTTCCATTTGTGTGGCTATAGAAGCTTCTCATTAAAAGTAAAACGGGTAAAAGGAAAAGTTTATAGTCAAATTGTTTCCAAATATAGAATGTCATTCTTTTGGAACGCCTAATAAGGAAAGTGTCATATAAATTGAAACGGAGGGACTAACAATATTTCCCCGCCCAACCTTGCATCTTATTGTTGTTTTTCCTATGGTAAGATCATCTGTAAAACAATAAAACGAAAATCACAGCTTTTCGAATATAGTCATCATTAAATTTCAATAACAATATGTTTAAACTCAAACCGGCTTGGGTCATACAGATTTACTTGTTTCTATAAAAGATGTGCCGAACATAAACTAGAACAAATGAAGCACATTAATATGTCACATGTTCTTGTCCCAAAAGAAAGTAAAACAATATCATCTTCAAAATTAGCAGAAAAGAACATACATGGCTTGGAGGAATATGTTTTCCGCTGAGAAGGTCAAGCAACAGTGTCCCAAAGCTGTACATGACGCTCTCCGGGGTGATTCTTCCTACAAAAATTTCAGAATAACTGAGTAAACGATGACAAATTCAACAATTCTTGACCAGAAATATTGTTAAGAGCGTGGAGATCAATGAGGCACTAATCCAAGTAGAATACAGCTAAATGAATAAATCAACAACATAAGGTAAAAATTGCTTGTAAAGAACATGCCCCTTTAGCCTTCTAAGAACAAAGAAAGATAATCAAGCAATATGCTAGGTAAATGCTTATCCTGCTTCCCCCCCCCCCCCCCC
>ML271356.1:140501-154877 GCA_005239495.1 Nicotiana undulata
GTTTTTTCCCCCCCCCCCCCCCCCCCCCACAAAAAAAAACTCCTCCCCCTTTTCGGATGGAAGGGGAAGTTTCAAATAACAAAAACCACTGTCATCAAGGAGAAAATAACACGAGTTCATCAGAAAAGAAGTCCGTCAACACTCACACATAAAAGAATCAGTCGCCTACATTTTGTATAACTAGAAGAAGATCAAGTTTAACCAAAGTTCAAATCTCAATAACGGCGACACTAGTTTAATTGTTCTCTCTGCGTAAGTCATCGTCGGCGATTTTACCGATACGTATGTTGGTGGGAGACAGTAGGTATTCGTTAGATCAGATGCAATACCACAAGCTGGTCTCGACAACACCATTATATAAATAAACACACATGCATATAAGATCATTCATCAATTGTACTTGCTACCTAATGCCACCTCGACGTTAGAGGATGAGAAGTTACGTCGGTACCAAGCATTTTGATCATCCAGATTCATCCAATACCACTCAAGGTGGTATGTGTCTAAAATTGTTAGATTTGAAAAGCTTATTTCACTTGTATAATGGTAAACAAGCTGCACACATTTTAAGGAAAATTCAGGGAGAGAGAACTACATTTAAAGAGTCAAGTGTTTACTGTCCTTACAGAAACTTCCTCTCCTCTTTGCACCTATCTATCAGTACTCATGTTACCGATTTACCAGATATACATGTTAT
Organism: Nicotiana undulata; assembly: GCA_005239495.1. Classification (NCBI taxonomy): domain Eukaryota; kingdom Viridiplantae; phylum Streptophyta; class Magnoliopsida; order Solanales; family Solanaceae; genus Nicotiana; species Nicotiana undulata. The sequence continues at coordinate 141,199 of ML271356.1, forward strand.
TCAAATTTCATAAACAGATAAAACGAGAAGCAAAATGTCAAGCAACTAAGCTAGAAAATTAAATACTATTTGTCGATACACAGCAACTAAGAGAGGTCATACCCGTCCTCAAATATTCAGGAGGAGTAAATGCCAAGTTCGTGCTGTAACTTTTTCCATCTCGACTGTTCTTCATCAAACCAAAGCAAGAGAGACGGGGATCACCTTCCTGAGAAATAGCCAAAGGGTAGATCATTAGAGGCACTCAAATAATATATTTAGCAATAAACAACGAAAGAATGATCATGGAACTACGTACTTACTTCATCAAATAATATTCTATAAGCATTAAGATCATGATAAAGTGCACGCCCTTTGCTTGTACAATACTCAAGAGCCTGTCCAAGATACAAAGCCACCCTTAACCGCATTGCCCATTTCATGGGTTGCGTTTCCCCTGGATATGTAAATATGACAAGTCAACTTGAATTTCACCAATCACAAAGATATACATATCTTCCTTAAATGTTCACAAAGTCGTGATTCCCGTTTTCCTTCATTAAAGCAGTAAAAATTCGAGTGTTCCCATCTCGTCTAATCTCATTTTTACCGAGTTTCTAGGTGAAGTTCAGATAAATTCATAATTAGGTTTATTTTGAAAATCTTCATATTTTCTGGACAAGTGATGGTGTAAAAAAGAATAATTGCAACAAAAAAAAAATATTTTATCAATCAATCAACCAAGCTTAAATTCCAAATTAGTTTGGGTCAGCTATATGAATCATCTTTATAACTTGTCCCTTGAATTCCATATCAGTTACTCCTTCCGTCTCTTCTCAATAGAACCCTGGTTGCTCCTTTCATCATGTCGATTTAACACTTGACACACGTTAGAACTACTGTAGAAAATTCATCATGGTTGAGCCTTCCAACATCAAGTAACCTAACTATAATTTTCTTACGCATACATATAGCATGCAAGTAACGATGATACAAACCACAGATTACTCCCCCCTCCCCCCTCCCCCCTGCAGGATAGATTACCCCTTTTCGGATGATTGAGAAGAATATCATATAAAAAATGAAAAATATGAAAGATCAGCCACAAATTTGAAAACAGAGAAAGATTCTGAGGACTTACCTATAAACTATGGGCTTGCACAAAAATCTGGCATGAGTCTACTCGTTTACCCAACTTATAGATAAGCTAACCGATAGTATACAATATAAGTTTTTATTGTGCAAGTTAATTGGCAAATGATATTCTTGTTAATCAATGAAACTAGTGCGAGTCAACCAAAAGTTCAAACTATGAAGATCACTTTCGAGATGAAGAGCTTTATGGATAAGAATAAGAAGGAACACGTGCAAACGCAAGTTTATACCCCCCATAAAAAAACTGAAATGAGATTAGATGAGATTGTGGCACCTATATACAGACAATTAAGATATCTAAGCAAGATCTACCCATAAAATAGCGCGGTGGAAATGTAACGAACGAAACTAAAATAGGATGACTTGAAAAGGTATTGTGGAGGTGATGTGATAGGAGGATAATTAACAAAGCAAACAACAATATTTATACCAAAAAGAGACTTCAGGAATCAATCTAACCCTAAAACAAAAGTACACATATAATTGAACTTACAGTGAAAAAGATGTTTTGCAAGTGTCTCATTGGGCATAAATTCCGCCACAAGCAACCTCTCATCACCCTCGCAACAACAACCAAGAAGATTTGCTAACCTGTTGTTGCGGAGAGAACCAACCGATCTTGCTTCTTCCTGAAGTTCTCAATTTGGAGGATAAAGAAAAGGAAGTTAAAAGTCTATTGCTTAAACAAAGTAAAGTGCTTGTCAGTAGGAGAAAAACAAGATTCTTAGCTTCGAGCTATTAATACATCGAAAAAAGTGCATGCACTAAGGACAAATAATAAGACGTGTAAAGCGTCATACTTCAATTTCCCATTTATGGCTTGGTTGTCTTACATAAGAAACACTAATTATCCTCGCTACTGGAATGCATATAGAAACATAATTAAAAGATGGTATTACATAAATCCTCTTTAGAATAACTTACTAAGAACTGTCGGGAATCAGGCCATGCAGATCTATTAAAGCGTTTGACAGCAACCCTCCTCTGGTTCTCTAACTTTCCCTTATAAACAACATTTGGAGCTTTTTCACCATGTTCGGAAACTATATTCTCTACGGCAAATCCAGAAGTAGCTATTCTCAGCTGTTCAACAGTAAACTCACGGAATGTAGGCAAATCACTTACTTCATCATTTTCCTCGTCATCTATTAGAAGAAGGAAATCCGACAAAATTATAATTCTGAATTCCAACTGTCCTCGGATAATGATAGAAAAATACCCACAAAAAAAATAGCTTTACGTAATACCAGGATTCTTAGCCACGTGAACAGGACCATTCTGTCCATCCCAGCAACACGATGAGAGTTTTGAACACTCACAGCCCATCCTACAACCCGTCTACTTTAGAGCTCTAACGGCAACTTTGTGTCTGTATCACAACAACCACATGCTCTGCCGCTTAAAAGATCTGCATTTGGGTCCAAAAGCAAGTTTTTCAATACAAAAATCATATCCTGGTTCTTAAAAGTAGATCGTTGTAATTAAACTGGAAACAACAAAGATAAGTTTGAAAACTTGCAACGCAATTCCAGGTGTACACACCAAAAGTTATACAACAGTCCATTGATTATGCTATCCACATCAAAGAAACTACAAAGTACACAATAATCTATGCAATTAGCAATCCACAACTCAAAGATGTGGACAGCAATTCCAAAAACACAGCCTATGTTGCTCGGACTCTCCGCAAATATAGTCGGGTGCGTGTCGGATTATCCAAAAGCAGTGTATTTTTAGAGATTCCGACACGGGTGCGGCAGTATTTTGGAGAGTCCGCACAACATAGGACACAACTACTTCACTATCCATCAAAAAGGCAAAATACCCATAAAACAAGAATCATAGACATCATATTTCAGCTCCATCACAAGTAAAGCAAAGACCAAAAATGGAATCAAGAAAAAAGAGCATAAACCCAAAAAAAAAAAGTACCTTTAGCATAGATTCAAATCTGAGTCAATCCAAACACTTGATACAAATCCCAAAGCTACAAACTTTCTCCCAAAAGCTCCACTTTTTTTTTTCAATTGAGTCAACACACACCAATTTCAAACCACCCTGAAAAAACTCATCATACAAGTCAACCCCAAGTCAAGATTCAATCTTTTTAAGCTAATGTACAAAACCCAAATACAAAAACCATAAAGCATCACAAAACAACAAACCCCACATAAAAATAAGCATCAATCTTCACATAGGTTAATAGATAAAACCATAAAAATCAAAAAAATAGAAAATAACTAACCAAAAAGCAGCTTTCTTGAAAGTTGATTGAGTCAAAAAAAGGTCCAGTTAAGAGTAATTTTCTTGAGATATAGAGAGAGAAAAAGAGAGATCAAGAAAGTGAAAAATGTGTATATATAGTGAAGAAGATAGAGAGATGAGAAAAAAATATATATAAAAGATGTGTTTGTACAGATCCCTTTTTCAGTGTGTACATATTACTCGGTTACTAGGACAACTACTATTATGTATAAAATTATAATTAATGTACTATTTTGGTGCTTTATTTTTCCTATTTTCCACCGACATTAAGTACCCTTTTTTTCTCCTCATATTTTTCTAAGACATCAAGACCATAATCTATTGTCTATCCATCTAGCCACAAAACAAAGATATTATTAAGTTGGTGCATAATAATGCTTGAAAGGTCAAAAATAATTAAAATGTAATTAACTAGAGATATATCGGAAAGTTGATTAGAGATAAAACTTTGAAAATTTTGTTTTTATGTAGTTGAGTTTTAATGTCGTCTAAACCGTTAAGATTGGTGTGTAATATTGTGACTCTATTTAATATTGCCGATCTCTCTAGATGGGGAAATATGTGCACTTTTGGTAACTTTGAATGTTTCATTAATATAGTAATATCATCGTTGATTTTATTAAATTGTATATCTTCGCCTTATCGTAGGCAAAAGTCAAAATGATCTTCGTAAATTTACGAACGACATCAAAGTCAAAAGAGCATTTTACAACTACAACAGTTTTTACTTTCTTTTATAACATACGAAAGAAAGGCTATTAGGCAGGACATGACGTAATTGGAGCTAACTGAGGACATGACCCTAAACATGAAGGTGTGGAGGTCAAGGATTAGGGTAGAAGATTAGTATCGCAATATTTGTTACATTTAATGTAATATAATTTTTTTTTCATTACGTTAAGGCGATAAAATAATCTTCTGGAACAATTAGGAGAACACCACTTGGGATATATATGGACCTTCAACAAAATCTCCATCGAATATTTTGAACATTAAATGAGATATAAAGTCGTTGGCTTTCATTTATTCCAAATTTGATTTGGATCTTATAAAAATAACTTTTTCTTTAACATAACCAAACAAACCTATCTATTTTCCTTTTGGGTTGACTTTCGGTACAATAATGTTCGTTCAACATTTGCCTTGCATTATTTAAAGGTTTGAAAATATGATATAACAAGAGAGGGAGATATTTAAATATTGAATTTTAACATTTAAACATAACCAAATTATATTTGCAAAAGTTGAAATTCGACATTTGCAAATACTAAAATGATATTCTATGGCCCAACGCTTTCACTTGAAAATTCTCATGCTACAAAAATGAGCATGTTTTACAGTTACAGCATGTTTATATGGTTGTTACAACTCGTTTCATAATGTATTGTATTGCACGATATCGTTTGATGAATATAATGTTTGGATAGATTGTAACGTTTGTCGTTGTTTCATGATATTATGCATCAATAATATGAAGAAATTTTTTGTAAAATTATAAAGAAAAATTATGATACGGAGTAAATTTATTATATAAAAAGGTGAGGTAAATGATAAAATAGAATTATTTAATAATAATGAAGGGTAAGATGAGAGAGAAAAAACAAGATAACGACGCAACCACACAAGATCGGTCGTTACATAAAATGGCACATTCCGTCGTTACATAACGACAAATTTAACGATGTGATACAATAAAATTTAAGAACAACCAAAATAAACATCGTATTTATATTAAAGTAACAATACGATACAATACAATATGATAAAATTTGAATTAAAGGATGTTTGGCTACTTTACTAAAAGTTAAAGTTCTTTTTGAGATTTTTAGTGAAATTAAGCATTTAATAATCACTATCTATGTAATTCAAAAGGATTCTAGGTAAGCAAGCATTGAAGCAACTCTAAGCCATTAATTTCACTACAAATAAATTATGACCCAACAACATTTAATCTCACCTGCTTCTTTTTAATAATATATATATAAATAATATTGTTGGACGTTTATGAATTATGACCTTAAAAACTATATTAATGATACCTTCACTAATAAACAAAATATGTAAGCTACAAAAGTTAGTTTTCTAATGTTAAATTTGACAATGAAATTATCAAATAATTTATTAGGGTACATGTATCTAAATTCTTCACTTTACAAAATTAACCTCCTTAACTTCTATATAAAAAAATTTTGAGCTAATATTACGGTTCTTATATTTGTTTTGGCTTCTCCTTCAATTTTTCTTAGCTTAAATATTCATATTGTTATGATTTCTAATGCAATTTTTTATCTTGTAAATACAATCATGATTCAAAATAATTTACCATCCATGTACAAAACGGTATAATTTTTTTCAAAACGGTATCTTTATTTCTCTTATATTTTGCCATATTCTCCCCACACAAAAAAAATCACAGGAATTGCTCGTTTAATGCATATGGAAAATGAAAAGACATTATTTTCTTCTTTTTTTTCTCTCATTCTTTAATTTTTATTTTCAAGACAACCTAGCTAACTTCAATCTAAGCTGTATTGAAAACCAGAGAACATTGGTTGGAAACAGTCTGCATTAATAAGTTTTGATTTGAAAAAGAGTTCAACTTGCACGCTGCACTCAACTCTATCGAATTACGGCAGGACATGGAATTTTTCGAAACATCTAAAGTGGCTCTCTCTGTCCATTAAGACTGGTTCTTCACTCATGACAAAATTTCTTCTCTTGTTTACCACCAAACACCAAGTATCAAGAACTAAGCTGAACACTGTTATCGAGCATTCTGTGCATATTATCATGGTTAGGGGCATTTGTGGATATCAGTCCATCAAAGTTTCAAGGTTCCGGTTAGAAGCAGCTTCCTTGTTGCCAGAGATGTCCACAGCAGCCAGACGAACGCTCAAAAGTAAAGCACTTCCTCATCGCAGATGCAAAGCTCTAGGAAGGTGATGAACAATGTGAACTTAGGTCGATACACCCAAAGTTCACCTAATGCAGATATATTATTCAAGGAAGTTGATAAATAGCTTCAACTTGGATCAGTAAGCTGAAGATTTTTACCTGTAAAATTCATCTCCTTGAAGTTGATCGTCAACACAACTTAGTTGACACAATACGAAGGTAGCTTTCAATATTGGACTTGCCAGCTGCTAAATTCATCTATTGAAGTTGATCTAATCAAATATAATTATGACCTGATAACTTATTTGCAGCTTCTTGACTGACATGATATGACCTCACCTGTAAACAACGGTCTACACTGGCAAGTGACAAGGTCGGGCAGCTGATAAGACAATAAAAAAGGGCAGCCCGGTGCACGAAGCATCCCACCGAACTTTTGATTGAGCTACTTTTGCTAAATAAGCAGCTCTCCTCCTCCAGATATTTTAACAACCGAAACAAGTTAAGCTGAGGTATGAATGCAAATCAAGTGTGAGAAAGCAGGGAACCATTATTCCTGTTGCTGTTGATTGCAGATGTGACTCATATTCAGAACTGCAAAAGAAGCTAATATTACTGAATTTACTTGCTTCAGCAAGATAAAAATTGCTATTACGGCAAACAGAGATAAACAATAGCTGCATAGCTGTTACATATAAAAAAGTTGTGCACTTCTTCAATGCCAAATAGCTGCATCAATTAACAGCTCATTCACATCACTCCATTACTTCAATGCTTTGATTATATTGACTTTAAGCTAGGATTGATCCAACAAAAACATGCAAATTCAGCTAGAAGCAATCAGCTTAGTGCTTATTACTTACTTGGGGTTAGGGATGGCCAACGGTGCGGGGCGGTGCGGTTGCGGGGCAAACCCGCGAAGACTCCAACCCGCCCCGCCCTGCCCCGCCCCGCAAAACAAAATTTACTGCTTTTAACCGCCCCGCCCCGCATTTTTTTTTTTAAAATATAATTTGGTATCTTTTGATAATATTTTGTAATTTCTTAAATCCATTCTTAGCAGTTTATGTAGATCATGAGACCATTTTATAATAATTCTTTGTTTAAAGAAAGTAAAGTGACGAGTAATAGAAGCATTTCACTGTATTAACAAGAAACAACTGATATCATGCATATTACAAGCAACATATAGCTCCTCATGTTGCATTCATAGTACTTTGGTAAAATATTAATATTCCATAAATGTAAAAATAAACTAAGGTTTCCATATTTTACTTAAAAGCGAAACGCATATTTTTTAAAATATAAAAGAATTTCCTATTATCGATACCAAGTAGAAGATGGGTTTTCCTTCATGTCGTTAATTAAAGAAGATGAAAGCATTACTTACTTTTTTTTGCAACAATTTTCTGAATAGAACTCTAATCACAGAAGCCATAAGAAGTAATTAAGTTTTATTTCATTAGCAATAATTATCCTTACCTTTTCTGTTAGTGACTTGAAATAGTAATACATTCAATAATTTGTAGATGAGAATTAACAATTTAACATGCTAAGCTCTTTTGAATTGAAGACAATTACGAACCATATATTTCCTTTACTCTCAAACAAGTGCAATTAGAGATCAAAAATGAGAAGGAAGTGAGGCGACTTTGTTAATATTCGAGAGTGAAAGGACAGCGATCCGAATGCTGATAACGTAAACTTCAAGTGAGGGAAACACCGGATCTGGTAGCGTTTAGTTCAAGATTTAGGTTTTAAAAAACCCGCGACCCGTCCCGTGTTAATTTTTTTTTAAAAAATTTAGAACCCGCCCCGCCCCGCCCCATTTTCCATCCCTACTCGGGGTGGAACCTTGCAACATAAGAGTTCACTCTTCCTTTACTATGCTTTTAGTAGACTAAGACTCAGACTAATGCCAGCACGATAACTTAATAAAACATTACACTAAGCTACAAACACAAACCTATAAAAATTTAAACTTGCGAAAGAAAAATCAGGGATAGATACCTTTGTGTCACAAATCATATGTAAGATGTTATCATGAAGCCTCTCGCTCACACACCTCTGCAGGCATAAGAAATTTTGCTTGTGGAGGAACCCCAATCCCTGAAGCTTATCATTGGCACTGAAAAGTTCGATAAAAGAAGAATCATTAGATGGGGAACAATATACTAATTTCAATGATAGCTTCTTTCCGTGACTGGAAGGAGTATTTGACAAGGCTTAAAAGGGTTTAGTGAGTAGTGAGGTTCAGCAGGCGGTTGATTAATAGGTTCGTGAAAAAGCAAGGAAAAAGGGAAAGGTTATTTTCTGTTATCTCATGAGGGACAAATGCCTGAAGATGATATATCACTTGATCTATTTATTTCCCCTAAAGCATTGGTTCAACAAGAAGGTAGTACAATGTGGGATGTCTGATAGGCGCACATTACGAGTTTGAATCCTGACGGGTGAACAAAGTTTGGTATTTAAGTGGCGAAAGGTAGATGTGTGCACCCATTATCCACCAAGTTTCGAACTTAGAAATAATAGAGTTACATCACCCAAAAAACGAAAAGGAGTTACAAAAGAATAGCCTATTCCCATGATCGCATGAACCGCGTAACCAAGAATAACTTTCTACTGTTTCAAGATTGAAAAATATTAAGGGGAAACATGAGGCTATCCATGGAATAACAACACATACCGATGTCCTCTAAAAACTTTAAAAAAGAATTAATAACTACAAAATGTGAAGAAATCGCTACGTCTACAGCACTAGAAGCTTTCTGAGATAGTACCTGCTGAGCAGAATCCAACTGAAGCTTGGATAAACTATTGTGAAGTTTGTTCAACAATTCACTGCATGGAATGCTAAATACTTCTGATTTTTCTCCGGAGAAATTTGGCAACAGCTCTGCCACATTGACTTCTTCAGATATATTGCAAAGACACGTCAAGATTGTTGAAGTGAGTTTTGCGTCAAGATCAATGCCCTTAGCAGCCATTTGGTTAAGCAAATCAATAATTTCTCTAGTTTGACCATTCAAGCTAAAGCCTTTCAGTAAACAATTATACACAGAGTTATCCGGTGTCAAGCCAGATGCATTCATCCTCTCATATAAATTCTTTGCCTCATCCAACAGCCCTAGTTTTGATAACCTATTTATTAATATGGAATATGTAAAAGCATTTGGATTCAAACCCCTATGAAGCATATGAACAAGTAACTCTTTAGCAGATTTTAAGTTTTTTGCTTTGAGCGTTCCATCAATGATAATATTGTATGACGCAAGATCTGGCTCACAATTGCCATCTGACATCTCTTGAAACAATCTCCTAGCTTGTTCCAAGCTACCCTCATTGCATAAGCTTTCCATCAAGACGTTGTAATCAATCACGGTTGGGCAATATCCATTGTTTCTCATCCGAAGAAACAAACCTTTCGCGATATTTAGTACATTCAACTCACAAAAACCATCAACCATAGTGCCATAGGTCAATGAATCTGGAATAAAACCCAAATCATTTGCCTGCTTCAAGAGTTCCATAGCTTTAACAACATTGTCTGCTTTTATGTAAGCTCCAATAAGCACAGTAAAAGTTCTCATGTCAACCAGTGTCTTGTTAGCAACCATCTTCTCATGAATTTTGGCAGCATTACTTAGATGTCCTCCTTCACAGAGCGCTTGAATCAGCACATTCATTGTCGTAATGTCTGGCTGAACATATGTCTCATCAGCTAACATTGAATTAAAAAGTGTCAAGGCATCGTCCACCTTCCCATTTTCACAAAGTCCTCTCACCAGTGTATTGTAAGTAATCAAGTCAGGCTTCTTGCCCTTTTCTATCATCTGCTGCAGAATGTTAAAAGCATCAGAAAGTAACCCTTCCTTGCAAAGTCCGCGCAGAAGAATATTGTAAGCTATGTTTCCAGGCTCTTCACCCTTCTCCACCGTCAATTTAAACAATTCCACTGCTTTAATGGCTCTCCCACCTTTGCAAAGCCCACTAATCATACTGATAAATGTAATGACGTCCGGCTGGATTTTGCGCTTCAGCATATCATCATATAACATAGTTGCTTCTTTTAATTGGCCCTGCTTACAATAGCCATGTAATAAACAAGAATAAGTAACCACATTTGGCGAAATTCCTTCCTTCAACATCTCATTCAAGAGCTCTTTCCCTCTATCAACACATCCTTTGTTGCAAAGTCCATTTATAAGTGAACTATACACTACAACATCAGCTTTCAAACCCTTCGTTGTCATCTCCTCCAGCAATCCCATAGCTTCATCCAACCTTCTCCCTGAGCAAAGACCATCTATCAAAATGGAATAAGTAATCATATTGGGAGCTACATTCACCTTTTCCATTCTACTCCTCAAATCTAAAGCCGCCAGCAATTTCCTCTCTCTGCAAAGTCCTTTCATAAGGGTGTTTAAGCTAACGACATTAGGAGTCACTTCTTTCATATATAAACACTGAAAAACTTCTACAGCCTTAATAGTCATACCATTTTCACACAATCCTTTCAATACAATATTAACAAGGTAATCATTAACCCTGAAACCATACTTCAAAATCAACCCCAACACGGAAATCGCCAATTTTGGTCTTTGAACATGCACTAAGCATTCAGTCAAAGCAGCCAACGACAAAAACCACGGGGATATCCCCACCTCTCTCATCCTACCATACACCTTAAAAGCCAAGCTGTACTCCTTATTCTTTGCCATTGTTGCAACAAGAAAATTGCAAGTAAACTCAGAAGGTATTCGACCCGAATTAACCGCGTCGTTAAAAAGTTCAAAAGCATTAACATACTGAGGATTTGGATTTTCACAAAGACCCTTCAACTCTGCATCCAATGCTTGTGCTTGTACATCCATTGTTGTATGTTCTGTAACTGCTTTTGCACAATAATATTTCACAAAACTCGCTTTTGGGGGATTAAGAGCTACTCGGAAACAATGCGAATTAAGCTTTTTGCAAAGCCACTTTAACTTTTCATCCAATTCTTGAACATGTGAACAACCTGCAGTAGCAGCTGTACCTCCAGCTGGTACTGTTGTATACAAGTTTTTCACAAATATTGCTTTCTGGGGGTTAAATGGTATTCCAAAACAGTGAAAGTTAACATTTTTATAAAGCCAACACTTCTCATCCAACTCTTGAACATTTTTTGAACAACCTGTAATAGTAGTTGTACCTCTAGCTTGTATTGTTGTACACAAATATTCCAAAAAAATTGCTTTCTGGGGATTAAAGGGTGCTTGAAAACAAACACAGATGTTAGATGATTGCTTTCTAATCATCATTTTATAAACTAAATATTAATATATTATATGCTTGTGTAGGGATGGTGAGTAAGGTCAATAAAGAATGATATTTACGTCATTTCAGTTAGATTTTTGAGAGCGTGAAGATGAATACCTAAGCGATGACGAAGGTGGCGAACCGGAAAACTTGCCGCCGGCGGTGGATGTCGGAGAGGCGGCAATCAGAGAACGGGAATTTCTCAGTGAGCCTATAAAAAGGATGTTCCCCAGGTTGTATCAAATATTTTTGGGTAAAATTAAAAAATAACCAGATTTATAATTGGTAATTAAATTATCATATTTTTAGTAATCCAAATTTAGTTGTTTTTCATGTTAAAGATAAATCTTAACAAATATACTATTCAAAATGTGGAATATATTCCATGATAATATGATGAATTTTTTTGTAAGTTTCCATGAACTTTTTATATGCTGGAGTTTCAGCATAATATGCTGATACATTATGCTCCAATTTTCAATATATTATACTAAAAAAATTTGTGTTAGAGCAAAATAATGGCGATCTTCAATAACTTTGTAAATACTAATTATTTTTCATTTATCAATCCCAAAACTGGCTAGACTATTCTATTTTAACAAGATTTTTGCACGAGCTACAAGTGGAAATGTTAAGTGGACAAATATGAAATTTGACCCCCCAAAACTTTGATAAATGATAAACATCAACAGAAGTTTTCTATGAATTATATGCCACTGAATTAAGCGAATTAGGACGGATATGCCCGTCATTAATAATTTGGCACAGATATGTCCAATTCGTCCAATACTTACTCATTCATGCCCTTATTGCTTGTTTGGATGGTTGTTACATATTGTTTCATAATGTATCATATTGTATTGTATTGTATTGTATTATATTGTATCGTTTGATAAATAAAATATTTGGATAGATTGATGTCGTTTGCCATCGTTTTATGATATTATGCACCGGCAATACGAAGAATAAACTTGCAATATTATTAAAAAAAATTATGATACTAGGTAAAGTTATTATATAAAAAGGAAGGGTAAATGATAAAATAAAATTATTTAATAATAATGAAGGGTGAGATTGAGAGAAAAAGACAAGGTAACGACGTCGACCACACCAAATCGGTCGTTACATAAAGTGGCACATTCCGTCGTTATGTAACGACGAATTTAACGATACGGTACAATAAAAAATAAGTAACAATAATAACAAACATCATATTTAAAGTAACAATACGATACGATACTGTCACGACCCAAATTCCCACCCTTTGGGCCGTGACTGCGCCTAACGTTGAACCCGCTAGGCCAGCCAACGTATAACTTGCAATAGTAATTTAAAATCTTTTAATACTGAACGAAACGATAGTTCGTCACTTTCAACCAATTCCCAACAAAATCTTGTAAGCATTGCTTAACAAAAATAACGAAATTTTAAGAATGCGGAGAATAAAGACATGATAAACATGAAATAACGTAAAACTTTCCACACTTGCAATTCTCAAAACTTTACTGAGCCTTCCAAATCCTTTCAATTGTTTCACAACAGATAAATAATAATAACATCTTAGAAAAAGCTCAAAATGAAATGATAAGACATCTACAACGAACAATCCCCAAAACCGGGGTGTCACAATCCCACGGACTAACTACTGGAATACTAAATACAAGTCTGGAAATGAAAATACAACACTGTCTTGGAAATAAGAAGAAAGACAATGAAACGGTAAAGGAGAGAAGCCTCGGGATCCACGAACGCCAGTGTATACCTCGAAGCTCTGACGTGGACTGAAGGTAACTCCCTCAGAACGCTCCACGGGGTCCGGTAGCAGGGTCTGCACAACACAAGGAAGTGCAGTGTAGTATCAGTACAACCGACCCCATGTACTGAGTAAGTGCCAAGCCTAACCTCGGCCGAAGTAGTGACGAGGCTAGACTTGACATTAACGATAACCTGTCCTATTCTACAGCAGGCAACAGGAAATAACACAAGGCAGGTGATAAACAGGCAAGTAGGGGATACGTGAGCAATAAAGGGGAACAAGTGGAATAAAACAGTCACATCGACAGATAGAAGTAATCCAACAT
>ML271357.1:2795-45539 GCA_005239495.1 Nicotiana undulata
GGGGTTGGGAGCGTGTTCGGAATGTGTTTTTGAGGCCAGACGTAGATTTAGGCTTGAATTGGCGAAAGTTAGAATTTCGGCGATTTCGGCCGATAGGTGAGATTTTGATATCGGACTCGGAATGGAATTCCGAAAGCGACAGCAGGTCCGGAATGTCATTTATGACTTGTGTGCAAAACTTGAGTTCATTCGGACGTATTTAGACGTGGTTAGGCGTCGGGGGTGAATTCTTGAAAATCCCTATAATTCTTAGGCTTGAATCTATGCATTTTTGGGTATTTTGATGTTATGGGACGTGTTTATAAGGCTAGACTAAGTTGGAATGAGGTATTGGGGTCAGTTGGTGGTTTTGGTTGAGGTCCCGGGGGCCTCGGGGTTGTTCTAGATGCTTACCTGAAGAATTTTGGACTTGGTAAATTGCTGAACCAGGCTCCTTCTGGTGTTTCCGCACTTGCGATGGAAAATCCGCAGGTGAGAGCTCGCAAGAGCGCCCCCCTAGCCGCAGGTGCGAGGTTGGGCCAGGCCTTCCCAGTTTCCGCAGGTGCGATTGGGTTTCCGTAGGTGCGGAGCCCCAGCAACGACAAAAGGCCCGCATGCGCGATCGCTGTCCATCTTAAGTGAAACCCGCACCTGCGATGCCTTTTTCCGTAGGTGCGGTACCGCAGGTGCGGTGAAAGGGACCGCAGGCGCGGAAATCCCTGTTCATATTCCAAAAATCCGAGGGTTATGTTATTTCACCATTTTTGAGTCTTGGGAGCTCGGGAGAGGCGATCTTTGAGAGGATTTCACCTGGGTAATCGAGGTAAGTGATTACTATACACCATAGGTTAATTCCCATGTTCCTAATCTTAAATTCCACCCTTAAATTCGAGATTTTTTAGTTGAAATTGGGGAAAATTGAAAGAAGTTTCCTAGACCGATTTTGGGGGTTTCGATTGGGTGTTTGAACTCCGATTTGAGAGATTTTCATATGGTTAGACTCGTGAGAGAACAAGGGTTCAGAAAATATAATTTTTTCCGATTCCGAGACATGGGCCCGAGGGGAGTTTTGGTCAAATTTTTTAATTTCGCGTATTAGTTCTGAAATAATTAGTTATTTCGATTTCTTGAATTTATATATACGTTATCCCATCGAATTGAATAGATTTGGGCCACCCGGAGTTGGATACTCGTGGCAAGAGAGTGATTAGCGGTTGATTTTCACAGTTGAGGGAAGTGGCTTGCCTAACTCTGTGTTGGGGAATTTTCCTTAGGCATTTTTACTGGTTTTTGCTATAAAACCCCCGTGTACGTGAGGTGCCGAGCGCGTGCACGGGATATTTTCACTGAAGTTCCTCATTTCTTTCTACATAATGCTTCCTTTTCAACTCTATTATTACTGTTATCATTTAAATTGCATAATAACTTAAGATTTATCAGGGTAAATTGATTTCTAACTGATTTTCCAATCGTTACTATTCTTTGAAATTGATTTAATGATTTTTCTTCGAGATTTCCAACTGGTTTTTCCTCAAACCCTTAAACTATGTTATTTTGGAGATTTACTTTATATTACGTATAAATACAGGGATTACGGGCAGAAACCTAAGCCTTTCCCTCATTTTGCATTGCATACAGGGATTGCGGGAATAAACCTGAGCCTTTCCCTCATTCTGCATTTCATACAGGGATTGCGGGCATAGATCTGAGCCTTCCCCTCATTCTGCATTGCATGTTTTTCCCATGTGCAGATCCAGGTCCTAGTACGCGGTATCTCAGCTAGCCAGCATCAACAGTATCAGGAGACTCGAGGTATAATCTGCAGCGTCTGCAGATCTCCGAGTCCCCTTCCTATCTTGAAGTTGTAGTACTTGTAGATGAAGCTATACGATCTTTTCTTTCCAGTTGTACATATTGAGCAGTAGTGTAGCTTGTGATGTATTGTGATATTCCGGGTTCTGGGTAAAGTAACTATTAATGCCGAGCGGCGTCGACTTTACTATGATTTATTTCACTTACTGTTATTTTACCTGTTTGATCTAAATTTCGCTTAAGGTTTAGGCTTACCTAGTCGTCTAGACTAGGTGCCGTCACAAGACCCAGTCGGAGGGAGAATTGGGTCGTGACACCCTTGCCTATACCCAAGAAGTTCAAAATGCCTGACGTTCCTAAATATGACCGAACAACTGACCCACGCGAACACGTGACTGCTTTTACCACCGGAGTAAAAGGCAATGACTTAACAAAACAAGATATTGAATCAGTCCTTGTCAAAAAGTTCGGAGAAACAAAGGGAGCCCTAACCTGGTATTCTCTTCTCCCTGAAAATTCTATTGATTCTTTTGCTGAGCTTGCAGATTCTTTCATAAAAGAACACTCTGGTGCGCAAAAAGTCGAGAAAAGAATGGAGGACATATTTAAAATAAAGCAAGGAGACACGGAACTACTCCGTGAATTTGTAGACAGGTTCCAGCGCGAAAAAATGCAACTACCAAGGGTTCCTGATAATTGGGCAGCCATGGCATTTGCGAGCAATCTAAACGACAAAAGTTCAGAAGCCACGAGAAGACTTAAGGAAAGCTTGAGAGAATTCCCAGCTACAACATGGAATGATGTTTATAACAAGTACAATACCAAACTCTGAATAGAGGAAAATACTATTGCTTGTTCGAGAGAGAAAGATCATATGAGATCCAGACGTTCTGAAACAGACAGGAGATCAGGTAAAAATAGGTATGATCCTTACATGGGACCCTCGGGACGTGAAAATCGTCCCTGGTTCGAAAACCCTAGGTCAGAATATAGACCATCGAACAAGGATGCAAGCTCATCCTCATCTAGATCCAGAAAAGATCGAGATGAACGACACAGAGGTAATGCCCGAATTGGGGATCACACCTTCAATGTAAGTACCCCTGAACTAGTTTCAATATTAAGAAATATGGGTGATAAGGTTCGTTGGCCCAAAGAAATGCGGTCAAACCCAAATAAAAGGAATCTTGATTTCTGGTGTGAATTCCATAATGATCATGGACATAGGACTGCAAATTGTAGATTTTTACAAGGTGAAATAGAGCAATTATTGAAACAGGGCTATTTAATAGAATTGTTTAGTGATAAAGGTAAGCAGACATATATGAAGAATAGGCAGGAGCCCCCGAAGCCCCCATCTCCAAAAATAGCAGTCAACGTGATACACAGAGGTGAAGAAGTAAACGGAGTGGTTTGCAAAACAGCCACGAAATTCACAATTACGCACGGGAAGCGGGTTCGAGAAAATCCAGATGCAGATAATATAACCTTTGATGATGCAGATTTCGGCGGACTAATGCTCCCTCACAACGATGCTCTGGTAATATCCTTACTCATTCATGACACTAATGTTAGGGTGTTGATTGATCCAGGTAGTTCAGTCAATATCATTTTACTGAGAGTCGTAGAAGAAATGCTCTTGGGAAAACAGATGATCCCAAAGGCTCAAGCCATATCAGGGTTTGATAACTCCACAGTGATAACCAAAGGAGAAATCGAACTTAACACTTATGCCGAGGGAGTAATTACAAACACCAAATTCCAAGTCATTCATACTGACATGGCTTATAACGTGATTATGGGAAGACCATGGATCCACGACATGAAAGCAGTGCCATCTACCTTACATCAGGTAATAAAATTCCCTTCCGAATGGGGGATTCAACAGATTAGAGGTGATCAACAAACCTCGAGAAATATAAATTCTGTGGTGCACTACAACAAAAAAGGGGAAACAGATGAATCAAAGGGAAAAGAAATCTCCCACACAGAAGTTGGCAACCAAACAGGTATGGAAAAAACTATTTTCCAAACAGGTGAGGAAGAAGCTACTGTTCAAATAGGAACGGAAGGAAATAGTCACGAGAAGCTAAACCAAGTCAATACAGAGGATGCATCAAATAATACGGACGTAGATTCTAGACCAGACGTCATTCAAGAACCGGAGGACGATGATCACATAAAAACAACCACGGAAGAGCTCGAAGCTATTTCACTATTTCACTATTTGAATAAAGGCCTGAGCAGAAAGTGAACATAGGCACGAGGGTGAGCCCCAATCGAAGAGAAGAAAATAAAGCAAGGACCCTTCAAGAACCAAGTGATTGATGAAGAGGTACAGAAACTCTTGAAAATTGGTTCGTTACGTGAGGTAACGTACCCTAAATGGCTAGCTAACACTGTGATAGTACCTAAAAAGAATGATAAATGGAGAGTATGTATAGATTATACCGACTTAAATAAAGCATGCCCCAAAGATTCATTCCCACTACCGCACATAGATCAAATGATTGATGCCACCGCAGGTCATGAATTGTTAAGCTTTCTAGATGCGTATTCTGGTTATAATCAGATCAAAATGGATGCCTCAGACGAGGAAAAAACCTCCTTCATTACAAACAGGGGGACTTATTGTTATAAAGTCATGTCTTTTGGCTTAAAAATGCTGGAGCCACGTACCAAAGGCTAGTGACCAAGATGTTCCAGGAACATCTGGGGAAGACGATGTAAGTGTACATAGATGACATGCTGGTAAAATCAGCACGGGCAGAAGAACATTTCCAGCACCTCTCTATTACCTTTGAAATTTTACGCAGGTATAATATGAAGCTGAATCCCGAATAAATGTGCTTTTGGCGTCAAATCAGGTAAATTTTTGGGTTTCCTTGTATCAAACAGAGGAATAAAGGTAAATCCTACTTAGATTAAAGCTATAGAAGAGATACCTGATATACTAACAAACAAAAAAGAAGTTTAAAGACTAACAGGAAGAATTGCAGCCTTGGGAAGATTTATTTCCAGGTCTTCCGAGAAATGTTTTAAATTCTTTTCAGTTCTCGAAAAGAAAAATCAGTTCGAATGGAGTGAAGAATGTCAGCAGGCCCTCAAAGATCTGAAAGCTTATCTATCAAAACCCTCGCTGCTATCAAGCCAAAGGAATGTGAGAGGCTGTACATCTACCTTGCTGTCGCAGAAATCGGTGTAAGTGCGGTATTGGTAAGGGAAGATAAAGGTAAACAGTCTCTTATTTATTATGTAATCAAAACATTACTAGATGCTGAAACCAGATACCCGCATCTAGAAAAGTTAGCCTAAGCTTTAATAATGGCATCTAGAAAATTACGACCATATTTTCAATGTCATCCAAGCACCGTTGTGACTTCATATCCATTAAGAAATATACTGCATAAACAAGAACTATCAGGAAGATTGGCTAAGGGGTC
The DNA here is from genome assembly GCA_005239495.1 of Nicotiana undulata. Lineage (NCBI taxonomy): Eukaryota > Viridiplantae > Streptophyta > Magnoliopsida > Solanales > Solanaceae > Nicotiana > Nicotiana undulata. Next base: position 8,030 of record ML271357.1, read on the forward strand.
CATTTAATTAAGTGAGCATGACATAATATATCAGCCTAGGACTGCAATAAAGTCTCAAATTTTAGCTGATTTTTCGTTGATTTTAATAATAGCATCGTCCCTGAAGAGGAAAAAGAGTTACAACTCTTTAACGACGCTAATCCAGGTCTGTGGACCCTATTTACGGATGGTTTTTCCAATGTAAAAGGTTCCGGTTTAGGCATAGTCTTAATATCACCCACGGGTGAAAAGACACGACAAGATATCAAATGTTATCCTATAACTAACAATGAAGCAGAGTATGAAGCTGTTATTGCAGGTCTAGAACTGGCACGGGATTTCTCAATCGAGCAAATCACAATAAAATGTGACTCCCAGCTGGTGGTAAATCAAATGCAGGGCACTTATATCGCTCGAGAGACTCGAATGCAACAATATCTAGAAAAGGCACGAGAACTCGTGAGACAATTCAAAACGTGAACGGTAATACAAATACCTAGAGAGGAAAATGCAGAAGCAGATGCATTAACTAACCTCGCAGCAGTCACGGAAATAACAAATGAAGACAATGCAATTTTCGTACATCTATTTCATTCAGCGATCGACCCTGGAAAAAATGAGGTAACTTTTAACAACTTAACTTGGAATTGGAGAAACAAAATTTTAAATTTTTTACAGAATGGAACCGTACCTGAAGACAAAAAAGCAGCTCAAGCACTTCGCCGCAAAGCTGCATGGTACTGCCTCAGACACAACTCATTATACCGCAAGATGTTCAGAGGTCCCCTAGCAAAATGCCTCGGACCTAACCAAGTGGAGTTTGTGATGAAAGAAGTTCACGAAGGACACTGTGGAAATCATGCAGGGGCAAGATTCTTGGTAAAAACCCTAATCAGAGCTGGGTACTATTGGCCCAAGATGGAAGAAGAAGCTGAGAACTTCGTATCCAAATGCGACATATGCCAAAGTTTTGCCAATAACATGCACCGACCAGCGTAATTATTGAACCCAATAATATCCCCATGGCTCTTCATGAAGTGGGGAATGGACATAGTAGGACCTCTTCCCGCAGCTAAAGGACAGGTACGAATTTACTCGTGCTAACCGACTATTTTACAAAATGGGTAGAGGCAGAAGCTTTCAAACAGGTGCGAGAACAAGAAGTCAAAAGCTTCCTATGGCGAAACATAATATGCCACTTTGGAATACCGAAGGATATCGTGTGTGATAATGGCCCACAATTCATAGGCTCGCAAATCACAGAATTCTTCGAAAGATGGCAAATCAAATGGATTACTTCAACGCCATATCACCCCATGGCTAATGGTCAAGTTGAATCAATGAATAAAGTCATCATCAACAATCTAAAAAAGCGGCTAGAAAAGGCCAAAGGGAATTGTCCTGACGAGTTACCAACGGTACTATGGGCATACAGAACGACTTCAAAAACAGCCACAGGAGGAACTCCGTTCGCACTTGTTTATGGCTCAGAAGCCTTAATACCCGTAGATATTGGCGAACCAATCATAAGGTACACATGAACCACAGAGGATGAAAACAACGATGAACTGAGCATTAATCTGGACTTACTCGAACAAAGAAGAGAACCCGCATTAATACGAATGGCAACTCAAAAACAAATCATAGAACGTTATTACAACGGTAAAGCTCGCCTCAGATACTTCAAGATTGGGGACTTCGTTCTTAAAACAATCTTTCAATCAACAAAAGAAGCAGGTGCAGGAAAGCTAAGTCCATACTGGGAATGACCCTACAGAGTCCGAGGCATAGCTGGGAAGGGCGCCTACGAGCTGGAAGCTATGGACGGCAGAATCCTACCAACAAGCTGGAATGCCATCCATTTGAAGAAGTACTACTTCTAAGGAAAAGGAATACCCCCGGTCAGGTATCACACGTTCGAATTTATCTTGAACGTTTAAAATTTTACTAACCTTTTTAGATGATAGGCATAAAGCTAACCCATCACCAGATGATGATATTAGACCTGCAAAGACGTGAGGAAGTAACTGAATTCCCGGTCTAGGGATACACTTTCTGATGGACGTTTTGAAGGGTTAAGCAGTCATCATCTAAAAACTATATACCTTCGAGTCCCATATATTTTTCCTTTTCAGGAAGGACCACAAGGAAGGAATAGTCAAGTGCTCGAGATTTCATTCTTCAAAGCTCAAACACTTGGGGACTATACAATATGGAAGGATAAGACTAAGCAAAGAAGACTATCAAAAATTCAAAGCTCGAGCCTAAAGATCCATCTACCCAACAAGTCAAGTGATACGAGCAAAATCGAAAGAGCCAAAGACTCAAACACAAATCCTAATCCAAAAAACCTTCGAACATGTTCAGGTTAAAAGGCAAAATGTTAGCTACGAGAAAGAAATGCACATCTTTGTACTTACTCAAAAGAAAACCGTTGTAACAAAAAAAACAGTTAAGGATAAAATATCATCATCATTGTACTCATTCAAAAACTGTTGTAACTAAAAACAGTTACGAAATCTTTGTACTCATATAGAAAACTGTTATCGAATAAAACAGTTATGGATGAAAGATTAAAATCCTTGTACTTGTTCAAAAAATTGTTATTAAATAAAACAGTTACGGATGTAAGAGCATTTCCCTCGTACTTATTAAAAACTGTTATAACTAAAACAGTTACGGGTGAAAATCCCAACCTAAATAAAAACTGTTATGAACGAAAAATAGTTACTCTCTTGTATTAACTCGAAAAAACTGTTACGTACGAAAAACAGTTATGAAATACAAGTGTATCAAATCTGTTAAAAGAAAACAGTTGCAACATGAGTTTTAGACGATAATCAAACACATGTAAAATGTTGTGGAAGTTCAAACAAAAACTTTCCTCAGAAACATTCTTAAACATGTGAAAATTTATTATCACTCTGTTACATTATTTCACCATTATGAAGTTGAGACGTCTTCTACATTAAGTGTCGATAAAAAAGGGCCCTCTTTCATAAATAATGCCTACAATAAAAAGGCTCGCATTTTATATGCAACACCGTTCCTACTATGAAAAGGTACGAATAATTTTAGCATCTTTATGCAATAACTCAAAGGTAAAACAAAACCTCAAAAATTAAACATGCAAAAGACTTAAGAGTGAAACAAAAACTCAAAGCAGAAAAGTCATACTTGCATATATTAAAAAAAGCGGCTAACTATGAACTAAGTATTAATTAATACTTAGCCGCATATAGTCTCTGTTAAAAGATCCAAATTTACCCCTGATGCAGCTGGGGGTAACCACCAATCAAATAAAAAAAAGGGTGAACCAACATCTTAATCTTCTTGAGGAGGGGGATTGACTTCTTCATCAGTAGAGGGAGTAAGAGCAGCTTGGGACGAAGAGGCTCGAACATCAGAAGTGGGAAAGATTCAAACCTTGTTGAGCCTTTTCCATGGCTTCCTTGGTTTTAGAAATTTCAGCGTTAAGGTCGAAATCTCCCCGACTCATTTCCGCCAATGTATCGAGGCGAGAATTCATGTACGCCAAACTAACATCGACAATTTCCGCCTCTTCCAGAGTTTCATAATCTCTCTCCCATATCTGAAGCTCATCTTTTAGCCTATCCTTCTCAGCTTCAGCAGCTTCATGGGCAGCCCTCAAAGGTACAATTGACTTCTCCAGAGATTGGATTTTGTCTAAAGCAATGCGAAGATCCTCCTGAATCCGGGTGAGTGACTGCACAAGCTCGCCTGAGTATTCCTCCTTCTGCTCCAGCAAGTCTTTCAAGCTCCTAACTTCTTTCGAGGCACGAAATAATTGCTCAGCAAACGAAGACTCAAGAATGCTCTTGTCTTTGTCCGCTTGGTTAGAATAAGCCTTCTCCACTACCAACTCCGCAACCACGACTCTCATCTGCCTCTCCAAGGCACACGTTTCTTCTTCTAAGGCTTCCATGTCAAGCCTCAGGCTTTCATATTTCCCCTTCCAATTCCCTGCTTCAGCATGCCGCTCCTTTAGCTCTTGCTCCGTGTTAGAAATCCTCTTCATGAGTTCTGTGCCTATGAGATTGATCTACAAAAAGAAAATCAATTAGATACGGTAATTACATGTATAAGAATGAGATACAAAAGAATGAACATTACCTTCAAGGATGAATGCACAACCTCATTAGCCCAGGTAAGAGAGCTGTGACTATCTAGCTTGGTCCTCTCTGTTGGGCCAATCAAAGGCTTCAGCCACACTTCGGGTTGGCCGGATTTCTTAAAAAGGCTCCCATCAGCCAGAACCTCAATTAGCACTTGCCTCATCTCCTTACTAGAAGACCTACTTCTCTAACAGGAGGCACAGAAGCAGGTTGAGATGAAGGAGCCACAGGCAATGAAATTTGTGGAGCTGAAAAAGTCTCAAGCACGGAAACCTGAGGAGCTGAGAAAGCCACGGGCAAGGCAGCAACGAGAGCAGAAATGGCCAAAGGAGCAGAGGAAATAGCCGGAACGGACGAAGAGATTTATTTTAAAGGAGGGAGAAAAAATAGCCAGAGGCACCTCATTAGCAGTAGGGCCAAAACCTTCGCGGAGTAGATGATCCACAGAATCATGTGCAAGAGAAGAAGAAGAATCCCTGGAGGTAGAAGGTCTGACATTAGGCACGGAAGACACTGCCACGGGTGTAGACTCATCGTCTGAGACCACCCTTCTTCTACGTGACCTGTGCACCAAAGTGCCCTCATCATCATCATCTTCTTCTTCTTCTAAGGTCATAGACCCACCAACTTTCCTCTTTGAAGAAGAGGAACCAGTAATAATCTCCTGGGCCTGAGCCAAAGATATCTTCGGAATGGATGCATCAGACACACCCCTCGAGTATAAAACCCTGTCAAAAGAAAAAAGGTTAAACAAATGAAGAAAAAGAAGCTCGAGTAAGGAAAAGAAGCGAAAACAAAAGTTTCACTTACCGTAAGTCTTCACTTTCCAACCGTACTTCTCGGAGAAGTACTTCCAAGATCTTTCCTCAAATGGAGCAACCGACAACAACTTTTCTACCCACTCACGGATTCTGGAGACATTCTCAACAGTACCCATGATTGCTGAAAAAAGAAGAAAATAGCTACGGTGTTAATAAAACACTTAAAGCAAAAGGAAGAAAAATAACAAATGTGAGCTAAAATGTACTCACGTGCACGATTCCACTTCTCATGGAAGGGAAGATTTTCCTCACCCACTAAACCAGCAGTGAGCACAGTAATGTACTGAAGGTACCAAACTCTCTCCTTATCGTCATCAGGGGTTACCAACACTCTTTTGCTCTTAGCAGCCAGAGTGAAAACCCTTTTACGAAATAAGGTAGGAGAATAAAGATGAATAAGGTTATTGAAGGTAAAAGGAACCGAGGCTAAAGAATCTAAACATCTAAGACATGCGACAACCTTCCACACAAGAGGACCAACTTGTCCTAAGCAAATGTTGAAGAAACGACAAAATTCGATGATGACTGGATCAATAGGAGGTCTAAACTCTAGAGTAAAAGGGTAGGTGTAAACAAAATAATGCCCCGTCTTGTAAGACGTTATTCTTTGATTGCTATTCGGAATAACAATGGGAAAATCAGTCTCCCAAGAACATTCCCTACGAACAAGGGGAATCAAACCTTCGGTAATAAGAGTGGGATACCTATCAACACTATCAAGGGATAACGACTGATCTACAAGGACCTGACTATCCCTAGTGAAGGTAAACTCAGCAAGAATGATTTCATCAACTCGTGGTTCGCGTAGGGATTCGTGATGTTATCTACCCTTGGACAAAGACCTGGAAGCCATAGCTCTTGGAAAGACTAAATACCTAGCAGAAAGAGGGGAAATAATCTGGGAAGAAGAAGAGCCTCTCGAAGTAGTAGAGCCTAAACTCCTCAGTCTACAACCCCTCCGACTTTGAGTCAGAGCAGAAGAGGGTGTCAAATTCTCAATGTCTATCACTCTTTTAGATTGGTTTGAAGAAGACATGTTTACGAAGAAAGAAGAAATTCTTTACAAATAAAAGAGACAAGTTAGAAAGTGTTTCGTGAAAGGAAAGAAAAGAAAAGAGGTATTTATACTTGAAGACAACCATCAAACATGGGAAAAACAATGATGAGAAAATTAATAATTGAAGGTGTCACTTCGTGACTGATGCAGCCGCAAAAAGCCCTAAAAGGCGCCGAGTAACTACAGAACTGATGTTTTATACGTCAATACCACACAAGAGGGGGAGGGGGTGATTTGTGCGGTGTCCAATTTTCGAGTGCAGACTCTATAGAAGAACCTGGTTCTTATTGGTGTTCCAACTTCTACTGTTTGCGGAAAATTAATTGCAGAAATTAAAGAACACAACAATTTTACGTGGAAAACACCTAGATCAAAAGGTGAAAAAACCACGACCTACTTCCTAGTAGGATTTTCCCAAACTCTTCACTACAACTCTGAGCCAAATAGCATTTACAAACTAAACTCTTTTGTAAACCTAAGGATTAACTCTAACCCTTTGTGGCAACCTAGCCTCTAGCTAATTGCGACAAACTTCAAGTTAACTCTAACTTGAAAAATGTGTACCTATTGCAATTGCTTCTAGATAAAGCTGAAAGATACAGTATGAAATCACCTACTACAACCAACTAGACTAAAAAAGACAACAGATGGAACTGGATCTTCTAGCTGGTTCAAGTAGCTTTTGTGTCGCACTAGGATTCTGCTTGCAATACTGCTTTGGTAATTTTGCTTTCAGTTCTTGTTTCACTTCTATCTTTGTGCGATCAAATCTTCAGCAGGAATGCTTCAACATTTTATAGCGCCAGTAGTTGAGTTGTTGTTGTTTAGTTCTAGTGCAACTCTTCCTTGGTGGAAGAGTTTGGGTTCATCTCAACTTCCTCGATTGTTTCTCTCCTTGCTGAATTCGAACTCTATCTTCTTATTACTTTTCAACCTTTTCGCTTTAGGAGACAGCCTCTTAGTTCACAGATAATTCACAAATCATGTTTATCTCCTGTGCATGAACACTTCTTGTGCCAATGGGTCTGTTTGCCCTGATGGACCTGGTTCAACCGGGTAGGCATTTGTCAATCTTGAAAACCATGCAGTGACTTGGTTCAACAAATTCCCCCTTTTTGATGATGACAAACTCGGTGCTTAACCCTGTACATGCTTCAATCCAACATAGACACTTTGTAAAGTTTTTAAGCATTTATCATAGAGAGACCAGGTGCATTAGGTTATTAAATATCAAAAAAACCTTTTGAAGCACACATCTTCCCCCTTTTGGCATCATCGAAAAGTTGCAAAATGATAAACTTACCATAGTTATTAATAATTACTCATGGCCATTGAGGCAACTGCAAGTGCAAAGCATGATTAATCATCAAAAGAAACCAATCAAATGTAAGCTTTTTAAGAAACTGAGACAAAATCAATAACCAAAAAGAAAATTCATTGATTAGATCATAGATCAAGAACCATACACAAAACTAATTAAAACAGTAGCAACCATGAGCAGAACAACAAAAAAAGATAACAAGTTAAAATCCCAAGCTGGGCATTGAAGGGGTTTTGGTGGCACTAGACTCTTAAGCTGGGAAGGGGCAGAGGAGGTTGTGGTCTTGGCTTGAATAAGGGAGAGAATTTGTTGAAGAACACCCTCATTATTCTTCTTCTCTTTGGCTAATTCAGTTCTGAGAGCATCCCGCTCAGCTTCAACCTCAATAAGGCGAGATTTCAATCGAAGGATCTTCGCATCCTTTATCTCACCTTCCTACACAAGCGACCTGACATTGCTATTAACAGGCTATTTCCTGGATGAACCATGTTCATCTTCAGGAATATTAACAATATAATCACAGGTCAACAACGTATTCTTCCCAAAGAAGTCCTTAGCAGTAGCCATTTCAGCTTTCTTCACTGAAACCTTGAAGTGGGCGAGCACATCAGTCATAATAAATCCATATGGTATAGCATGTGCCTTGGCTCCATTCACAACTCTGTCCAAGAGATGGATGATGAACGCAGGACAATTGATCTGCTTACCCCTGTACAAGCATTCCATAAGCGTGAGGTCCATGTAGCTGGCAATGTGCCTTCGCTCTTGTCTTGGCAGCAGAAACTTCATCACAAACTCAAAGAACAGTTTGTGCTAAGGTCTCATCTCGCTCTTGAATACTGCCCTGGGCTCAGTTTCTTGTTCATTCTCACAAAAAAACCTGGTGATGTTGAGAGCTGAGGACAAACCATACAGATTAGGCCATCTTTGCCTTGTATAATAATCATAACCCTCAGCAGGGATATTCAGTATCTCCCCCAACTCCTTTGCATCAAACGAGATTTCAACTCCTTGAACCCTGGTAGATACCCTGCCATCCTTGACAACTGCGTTGGCCATAAATTCAACCAACTCATTCCTAGCCAGCCTTCCTTCCAGGTGAAGAACCATGTTCTTCCACCCTTGCACGTCCAGGGTATCCATCAAGAAAATCATCCCTGATTCCTCAAGGTCTCTAACCAGCTTTCCTTTCAAGGTAGTATGCTTGCCATACATTGTGAGTTTGTCAGTCTCTTCACCAAACTCTTCCTCTTCACCTCCACTTCATTCCTCATCATCAGCAATTTGACTTTCTTTAACTTAGACCTGGTCCTCTTTGCAATGGTTGAGGGTGTGGCAGACACAGATGCTGACTTCTTGGAAGAAGCCTTAGCTTTCTTGGGTTTAGGTGTCTCAACCACAACTGGAGCAGGCTGCTCCTCATGATGGACCAGGTCCATCGCATCGTCATCAACAGGAACTGCCTCAATAGGCTCTCCAACGTTTGCCTTACCCTTGGTAGCCTTCTTCTTTTTGCTCTCTCTCAGAGCTCTTTCCAAGTATCTCCTTTCCTAACAACACTTCTAGTAGCACAAAACTTTGGGGCAGGAGAATCAACAAATAATGAAGCTTTCCTCTTCTTTGGTGGAACTGGGATATTAGCCTTCTTGGACTTTGGAGTTCTCTAATTTTTGGGATTATAGGACTCACCCAACTTCCTCAGCATCTCAGCCAACGTCTCCTCAATAGATGAACCAGGTTCATCTACTGATTGTTGTAGGCTCTCCAGACCTGCTGCTGCTTCCCCAGAAATGCTTCCCCCTAAAGCTGTGACTCCTTCCTCATCAATCACAGGAGCGGGGACACAAATAGCCAGAGTGGGACCGTCCTCCCCAGATCCCCTTACTGAGCTCCCTTCTCCCTCTCTCTCAAGGTTTACAGTTTTACCAAGTTTTCTCCACTTATCCGGTATCTCTACATCCATAATCGACCCAACCAAAACAAATCTGTTTTCAGCCATATCAGTTGCAGACCCAACTTCAAGATTTCCCTTTCAGTGTCAGATGAACCTGGTGCTTCATCCTCATTAGTTGATTTGAAGGATTCACTGAAGGATTCAAAATCTTGGACCTTTCTAGCTTGAAGTATTTCTTCTAAAAATTTGGCATGAGAACCAGAAGCAACTGATTTTCTGGCCAAAACTTTCACTCTACGTGCCTTGGGGGCTGAAGTAGGGTTAGGTGTAGGTTCAGGAGTAGGTTCAAGAACTGGAGGGTTTTGGGGGGTTGAAGATCTGGTTGGAGAATGTGAACTGTATACTGAAGGAGAATTAGAACTACAATCACCGTCCTCATAATCATGGGTGGAGAAGGAAGATGAAACAGGGGGTGGTGAAGAAATTTTTATGAAGAATTTGGAAGAGAAGAAACTTGATCAGTTTTGGTTTGAGAGGAATGAATAACTAGGTTCGACGGTTATGCTTATGAAGAGGGGAGGTAATGATGGCCTTTTAAATATGTGGTCATTAATTGTACAACGGGCAGATGTATTAGTCAAGTGACAGTCTAATCGCCGTAGGAGTGTCATTGATTAGACGATTAGGAATCCCTAAATCTAGGCTAATTAAGATACGATGGGACTTCTTGAAACTGGTTAATTTTAGGATAAGTACAGAGAATTGGAAATGAACCAAATATAGATAGAGTCCTGCTCACGTGTGACTATAATTAATTCAAGAAGTGTATGGAGATGAGCACGTACCTTGTCAGTCAGATGAACTAGTAGCGATGAACCAGGTTCATCGTGTTATAGTCTTTAATTAGCCTCAACTTGCAAAGATAGAAAAACATCATTAGCAACCAGGGAATCATATTAATACATGGCAAGAGAGTATGGCAGTAAAGTCATGATACTGAGCAATGATTAGTCTGGTTAATTATCTATTTTAGTGTTTCTAGCCAATTGTTTTTTTTCATTTTTTCATTTTTCAAATTAGGTGATCTTAATCATCCCTAATTCAAGCCGGTTTCTCTCAAAATGCTCCCTACTCAGTGCTTTAGTAAAGATATCTGCAATTTGTTTGTCAGTAGCACAAAATTCGATTGAGATCATTCCTTTTTCATAGTTATCCTTAGGAAATGGTGTCTAACATCTATGTGCTTAGTTATTTTATGATGAACCGGGTTCTTCGTCATACTAATTGCACTAGTTTTGTCACAGAAAATATGCATCCAACCTCTATACCAAAGTCCATGAGTTGTTGCTTGATCCATAGCAACTGAGCACAACATGAGGCTGCAGTCACATATTCAGCCTCAGCAGTAGACAAGGCTACTGAGTTTTGTTTCTTGGTGGCCCAAGACACAAGGCAAGAGCCTAAAAAGTGAGCCATGCCTGAAGTACTTTTTCTGTCAACCAGGAAACCAGCATAATCTGCATCAGCATATCCTACAAGGTCGAAATTACTACCTTTAGGATACCAAAGGCGTAAATCAATAGCGCCTTTCAGATATCTCAAAATTCTCTTCACTGTTGTTAGATGAGACTCCTTTGGATTTTCCTGAAACCTAGCACACAGTCCTACACTGAACACAATATCAAGTCTGCTGGAAGTGAGATATAATAAAGACCCAATCATCCCTCTGTATAGCTTCTGATCAACGGATGAAACATGTTCATCCACATCTAATTTTGTAGCTGTGGCTATGGAGATGTCAATTTCTTTTGAGTCTTCCATTTTAAATATTTTGAGCAATTCCTTCACATATTTTTGTTGATGGATCATTGTTCCACTTGAGTTTTGCTTGATTTGCAATCCTAAAAAGAAGTTTAGCTCACCCATCATACTCATCTCAAACTCACTCCCCATAAGTTTAGCAAATTCCTTACTCAATGTTTTAGAGGTCGCCCCAAATATGATATCATCCACATATATTTGCACAACCAGGAGATTTTTACCTTTTTCCTTTAAGAACAAGGGACTGTCAATTTTACCTCGTTTGTATCCATGTTCTAGCAGGAATTTTGACAAGTGCTCATACCATGATCTTGGTGCTTGTTTGAGTCCAAACAAAGCTTTGTCACGTTTGTATACATGGTCAGGTGACTCCTTGCTTTCAAAACCTGGAGGCTGTTTCACAAATACTTCTTCCTTTAGATAGCCATTGAGGAAAGCACTCTTTACATCCATCTGATGGAGAATGAATTCCATGTGTGCAACAAATGCTATAAGAAGTATGATTGCCTCCAATCTTGCCACAGGCGCAAAGGTCTCATCATAGTCAATTCCTTCTTCTTGACTATATCCTTGGACAATCAGTCTGGCCTTGTTTCTTGTAACAGTTCCATCCTCATCGAGTTTGTTCCTGAGGACCCACTTTGTGCCAATCACTGATCTGTCTAATGGTCTGGGTACCAAGTTCCATACTTGACTTCTTTCAAATTGATTCAGCTCTTCTTGTATGGCATTTACCCAGTCAGCATCCTGTAAGGCTTCATCAATGTTCTTTGGTTCGATCAAGGATAGAAAAGCATCAAACGCACATAGATTTTTCAAAGAGGATCTTGTTTTGATTCCGGATGTCAAATCTGTTATGATGTTCTCAAGAGGGTGAGAACTCTGATATCTGTGTGGTTTGAGCACCAATTATTCACTCCTAGATGATCCCACAATGTCTTGTTGTTGTGGAACAGGATCAGGGCCAAGGTCCATAGTAATTTGCTGTTGAATTCCCCCTGTCATATTGCTTGGGGTAGTTGGACCTGGTCAGTCACCTGTTCCGTCTTCCATATTTGCTTTACTGCTTCTGACCAGTCCAAACTCCTCATCTTCTGGTTCATGTCTCTCAGAAAGAGTGTTAGTTTCATCAAACACAACATTGACACTCTCCTCTACACACATAATTCTTTTATTATATACTTTATAAGCTTTGCTATGTGATGAATATCCCAAGAATACTCCCTCATCACTTCTGGGATCAAATTTACCTAGGGAATCTTTGAAATTGTTGTGCACAAAGCACTTGCATCCGAAAGCCCTAAGGTGGGATATGTTGGAATTTCTCCCTTTAAGTAATTCATAAGAAGTTTTATCTACCAGTGGCCTGGTCATGCATCTATTTATTATGTAGCATGCAGTGTTTATTGCTTCCGCCCAGAAGCTGCGGGGTAGTTTGCTAGAAAGAAGCATGGTTCTAGCTATGTCTTCAAGAGTTCTGTTCTTTCTTTCAACAACCCCATTTTGCTATGGGGTTCTAGGGGCAGAAAAGTTGTGATTGATACCATGTTCATCACAGAACTTAGCAAACTTTGCATTCTCAAATTCAGTACCATGATCAGATCTTATTAATGCTAGTTGATTTCTTAACTGTTTTTGAGTTTTTCTAACAAATGAAGTGAATATATCAAATGATTCATCTTTAGATGTCAAAAATAAGGTCCAAGTGAACCTTGAATAATCATTAACTAGCACCATTACATATTTCTTACCACCTCTACTCAGAGTTCTCATAGGACCACATAAGTCCATATGAACCAGTTCCAACGTCCTGGTGGTACTGGCCATTTTCTTGCTTTTGAATGAGGATATTACATGTTTCCCCCTTGCACATGCCTCACAAACTTTTTCTTCCTTGAACTTAATGTTAGGAAGTCCTACCACTAAGTCCTTAGAGACTAATTTGTTAAGCTGATTCAGACTCGCGTGACCAAGTCTTTTGTGCCAAAGGAGAGGATCACTGTCCAACACACTTAAGCAAGTGAGTTCATTTTCAGACAGTGTGGACAAGTCTATGACATAGATGTTATTCATTCTTTTTCCCTGCAAAACAATCTTGTCACTAAGCAGGTTAATCACAAAACATTTTGTGGAAGTGAAAGCAACCAGGTTACCTTTGTCACATAATTGTGACACACTGATCAGGCTATATTTCAAGCCATCTATCAAGTACACATGTTCAATGGAACGTGTGTCATCCTTACCTACCTTACCAACCCCAATAATTTCACCTTTCTTTCCATTTCCAAAGGAGACATTTCCTCCTTTGAGGTTTTCAAGTGAAAGGAACTGTTCCTTGTTCCCTGTCATATGTTTTGAGCAGCCACTATCCAAGTACCAAATTTGGCTGCTTCCTCTCACTTGAACCTACAAAAAGAAATCAGGGGTTAGTCTTAAGAACCCAAACTAGTTTGGGTCCTTTTATATGAGAGAAAGGATGAATTAAGCTTTTTCTCGCTCAATTGGGTAACCGGTTTTTCTTTTTAACAAAACTCTCATTACTTTGACTGGCTTGCTCTTTTGCAGTACACTCATTTTTGTAATGACCAGTCTTACCACAGTGGGTGAAAATTTTATTCTCATGGGGAGTGCGATACTTGCTTTTGGGATCCCACTTGGGCAGTTGACTCCCAAAGCCAAGTCCTCTCCGGTTGCTACTATGGTTTTCTTGAAGCCATGTCAAGGCATCAGAGGATTTATTCTATTTACAAGTTCGATCTAACTCATGTTTGACTTTACCAAATTCTTCTTTAAGTGTACTTATTTGTTCATCCTTGGTATACATCTTATCTTTTAGTTTTCCCATATTTTCTTCTAACATGGTATGAGAATGATCAACAATCTTTTTACTGGATCCTAGCTTTAACTTTAAATTTTCAGATTTTAGCTCTAGAATCTCAGTTTCAAGTGGATGAACCTGGTTCATCAGGACAGTGTTTTTCTTTTCAGACTCACTTACTCTGATTTCTAGGTTCATGCATTTTACTTTTAGCATTGCACATTCTTTAGAGAGTTGTTCTTTCTCTTTGGTTGTTTCTTTAGAATCATCCATGAAATCCAATAGCAATTCAGAGAGTTTCTCTTTAGAGATGAGCTTTATTTTATTTTTGAGATGGGAGATACTTACCTCTTGTTCTTCATATGATTCCTCATCAGATTCTCCAATTTCCATGAGCGCCTGTTCTTCATTCTCACCATCTTCTAATTCTTCATCTGAACTTTCACCCCAGCATCAACCATAGCTTTTGTTGTGGTTTTCTTGGGTTGGATCAGTTCCTTCTTCATGTTACTTCTTTCAAATCTCTCCTTTTTCCATTCCACTTCCCACTGAGGACAATTCTTGATATGGTGGTCAGTCTTTCCACACTTGTAACATCCCTCGTTGTTGGCCTTTCTGGAGCTTTTTCTTTGTTATAGTTTCTACCTCTAGAGATGCCCTTCTTCCTTATTAGAAAGTTTATGAATTCTTTGGTAATCATGTCCATCTCATCTTCTTCCAGATCTTCTCCCTCAGTGATTCTCAATGCTAGACTCCTTTCCTTCTTTGGAGCATCCATTTTCATTGCCTGCATTCTGAGTTCATAGGCAGTAAGGTTTCCAATTAGCTCGTCCAATCTGAGGGTTGCCATATTTTTGGATTCCTGGATAGCAGTGATTTTACTTTCCCAGGAAATTGGTAAGACCCTTGTCAGGATCTTCTCTACCCTGTCCTCTTCAAGAATGACTCTACCAAGAGACTTAAGTTCATTTGTCAAAGTTGTGAACCTTGTGTACATCTCTTGGATTGTCTCTCCTTCTTTCATAGTGAAGTTTTCATACTAAGAGTATAGTAGAGTACCTCTTGATCTTTTCACCTGAGGTGTTCCTTCATGGGATACTTGTAAGGTATCCCAGATTTCTTTGGCAGTGGTGCAACTTTGAATCCTACTATACTCGTCTAGACCTAGTCCACCACCTATCCACTTTTTGGCCTTAGCCTTTTTCTCCCATTTCTTTAGATCCTCAGCAGTGCAGTCAGCCCTAGTTTTTGTGTACATCTACTCCTTCAACAGTCTTCTTCATGGTGGCTAGATGACCATCAGTGACTATGTCCCAAAGCTCATAGTCTTCTCCAATCAAGTGGTCCTTCATCCTGTTCTTCCGCCAAGAGTAATACTGGCCATTAAAGAGTGGTGGCCTTGCAGTTGATTGACCCTCCCAGTTTCCAGGTGGTGCACTCATTTTGATCTTTTTTCCAAGTTGTTATCCTTTCAAGGATAACCTACTATGATACCAATTGATGTTTTATACGTCAATACCACACAGGGGGGGGGGGGTGATTTGTGTGGTGTCCAATTTTCGAGTGCAGTCTTTATAGAAGAACCTGATTCTTCTTGGTGTTCCAACTTCTATAGTTTGCGGAAAAGTAATTGCAAAATTTAAAGAACACAACAATTTTACGTGGAAAATACCTGGCTCAAAAAGTGAAAAAAACCCGACCTACTTCCTAGTAGGATTTTCCCAAACTCTTCACTACAACACTGAGCCAAACAACATTTACAAAATTAACTCTTTTGTAAACCTAAGGACTAACTCTAATCCCTTTGTGGCAAACTATCCTCTAGCTAATTGCGACAAACTTCAAGTTAACTCTAACTTGAACAGTGTGTACCTATTACAATTGCTTCTAGATAAAGTTGAAAGATACAATATTTAATCACATACTACAACCAACTAGAATTAAAAAGACAACAGATGGAACTGGCTCTTCTAGCTGGTTAAGTAGCTTCTGTGTCGTACAAAGATTCTTCTTGCAAAATTGCTTTGGTAATTTTGCTTTCAGTTCTTGTTTCACTTCTATGTTTGTGCGTCAATTCTTCAGCAGGAATGCTTCAACTTTTTATAGAGGCAATAACTGAGATGTTGTTGTTAAGTTCTAATGCAACTCTTCCTTGGTGGAAGAGTTTGTATTTATCTCAACTTCCTCGATCTTGTTTCTGTCCTACCTAAAATAGAAGTCTATCTCCTTATCAATTTGCAACCTTTTCGCTTAGGAGATAACCTCTTAGTTCACAGATAATATTTATCTCCTGTACATGGACGCTTTTTGTGCCAATGGGTCTATTTGACTATGTTTGCCCTGATGGACCTGGTTCAACTGGGTTGGCATTTGTAAATCTTCAAAACCATGCAGTGACTTGATTCAACACAAAGGTATTAGTTTATTGTTAAAACCCCAAATCAAGATAGGGATAACCAAAAACAACAACCTTTCCCAAAAATATTCAACCAAAAAGTTGCAAACAAAACAACCAAATAAAAACAGAACAAACTAATGAGCATCATTCAAGGGAACATCATCAACGAGAGAAGAGGGATTAATTTGAGAAGAGGAGAATTGAACATCAAATTCACCAGGAACGAGTCCATCACCTCCGATATCTTCAACTTCAGGTGAGGAAAAGCTTTGACGTTGCTGAGTTTTCTCAATTGCTTCTTTAACTTTGGCAATTTCAGCATTAAGGTCAAAACCCTCCTGGTTGGTCTCAACTAAGTCTTGAGGCGTGTATTAAAAAAAGCCCAGCTCACATATAGTGTCAACTTATCCTCGAGAATCTCATAATCCTTCTCCCACTGTTAATCTCGACTCTCAATTCTTCTTTCTCTCTTCAGAGGCATCATAGGTTGTCTTCAGGGGAGCAAGTGAACTTTCTAAGAATTGAATCTTATCAGTAGTGGCGCGTATCTTCCTGAGTTTGAATAAGAGTTTGAAACATCTCTCTCGCATAAACCTATTTTTGATTAAGAAGATCTTGCAAACTCTTTATTTCTTCAGTTGACATAGAAAGTTGTTCAACAACGGAGGACTCAAGGATATCCTTCAATTGAGCGGCAATAATTTTCATTTGTTGCTCTAAAGCATTCTTCTCCTCTACCAAAAATTCTTTCTCCAATTGAAGACCCTAAAACTATCTCTAATTATCACCCTCGGTGCGGTAGTAAATAACCTGTTGGTCCGCATGAACAACCCTTTTCATGAGTTCCATACCGATCAAGTTGATCTTCAAAGAAAGAGAAGGAGTTATGGATAAACAAAAAGAAGAGAAAAAGGAAATATAATTAAACTAATACCTTAAAAGAAGAATGAACAATATCATTCATCAAGGTAGGGCTGTTCATTCGGATCAGATATTCGAAATCGGAACCGATCCTTTCAATTTTGGATTTTGGATTTCAGATTAGATTGGATTTCAGATTGTGTTTCTTAAAATTTCAGATTTCGGATCGGATTCGAATTGGTATATTTTAATCCGATCCGATCTGAAATTATTAGGAAATGTATAAATACCACACTTTAATTTTGAATAGTCAGTACTTCCTTTATATCTTCCTCTAAGTTATTACCTTTATAATTTCTAGATTTAGCTATATTGGAACTAAAGTACTCTCATAATTGCATAAACATGAATTTTTCTTAATGCATTGCCTCTTTTACAAAGAAAACATACATATTAGTTTGCAACTTTGAGGCATAATAATACGAACCAAAATCCGATCCGATCAAAACTTTAAAATCTGATCTGATCTGATATAATTCGGATCAGATTCAGATTGCATTTTCTAGAATCCGAAATTCAAAATCCGAATCCGAAATGTGCTAAATCAGATCCAATCTGATCCATGCACAACCTTACATCAAGGTCAACGAGCTATTGTGATGACCCAAAAGGTCTTCTTTTGTGTTAGAACTCGATTCTACGCTCTTAAGCCTTAAAAATCTGTTATTTACTATCCTCAATTTGCGTGCGTAGTTCGGGCGTGTTTTCATGATTTTATGTTGAAAGTTGATAATAATAAGAATATTTGCCTTAAAGAAATTAATTTGAGTTGACTTCGATCAATTTTTTGAGTAAACAGACCCGGATAAGTGTTCTGATGGTCTTGATGGGTCCCGTATTGAAATATGGGACCCGGGTGTATGTCCAGAATCGAATTCCAAGGTCCTTAGCTCGAGATATGAATTTTTGTTGAAAATTGGAAGTCTGAAAATTTAATGGTTTTAAGAATCTATTAATATTTGGCATTTTTTATACCGGGCCCATATTTTGGTTCCGGGACCCGATACATGTTCAATATAATATTTATCACTTGTCTGTGAAGTTAGGTAAGAAACGAAGTCAGTTTGACGTGAGTCAGACGCTCGGTTGAGAAAATAGAAATTCTAAAGCTTTCTTGAAAATTTCATTTAATTTGATGCTAAATTCCTAGTCCCAGGTGTTATTTTGGCGATTTGCGAGCAAGTCCGTATGATATTTCTAGACTTTTGTGCATGTTTGGTTTGGATCCCCGAGGGATCGGGTGAGTTTCAGATAGGCTACGAGATATTTAGACTTAGAAAATCTGGTGTTTGTATGTTGTATTTGGTGTCTGGTGTCCATTCTTGCGATCACGAACGAGGATCTGGGCTCGGGAGGACTTTACTTTACGTGAACACGGAGATTGGTTCGCGAACGCGGAGCTATGAGGTCCTTACCCTTCGCGATCGCGGCCAGTTCAATGCGAACGCATAAAATTTGGGACCAAGGGGAGGGGGTCAGCCACCTTTCATCGCGAACACGAAGGCCAGGGGGCATAGCCTTCATGAAGCAATGGCGATTCCTCTATCGTGTAATTCTTTATTAAGCATCTCTTCACGATCGCGACAGTGTTCACGCGATCGCGATGAACACTGTCGCCCAGCTCTTAAAAATAGAATAAAAAACGAGACTTAGGCCATTCATCAAATTTTCAAAAGCCAAACGACCTAGGGGAGATTCTCTCAAGCTAATTTCTTCCCTAAAGTGTTGGTAAGTGATTCCAAACCATTTTCTTTCAATTACCCATTGCATTTCATGAATTTTCAACCTAAAATCTAGGACTTCCATGGTAGAATTTGGGGGTTTGGGTAGAATTAGGGATTTTTGGGAAATTGGGATTTAGACCTTAAATTGAGGTAGAATTTCGAAACTAATTACATATTCGGCCTTTTGGGTGAATGGGTGAATGAGTTTTGGTCCGAACCTCAAGTTTTGACCAAGTGGGCCTGAGGTCGAGTTTTTGACTTTTTGGGAGAAAGTTTGGAAAACCTAAATTTGTGCATTTTAATTGATTTCTTTAGCATTATTTGATGTTATTAAGTTAATTATGGCTAGATATGAGTAGTTTGGAGGTGGAATCTAGAGGAAAAGCGGTAATTGAGAAGTGAGTGGCCTATGGATTGAGGTAAGTGTTGTGTCTAACATTGACTTGAGGGATTAAGATTCTTTGCCTTAATAGATATATGCAAAATCATGTGAGAGGCGCATATGTGAGGTGACGAGTACTTATGCGCCGCCAATTTATCTGTTTTGTCAATTTCTTTCCGTTCTCTTTTTATTGTTTCTTCCCTGCTTTAATTGTTTCATGCCTACTTGTAATTCCATGCCTAATTACTACCTGTTAGATATTGTGTTCCCCACGTTGAAGATACTTGTTATCCCGTAGATTCATTTGTTCCCCATTACGTGCTTAAGCTGTTCTTATCGGTATTTATTTTAATATTCTTGTTTGGTCTCGTTGAGTAGTATTACTTGTGTAAAGTATCGATGAGTACAAGCTTTTCATTTTCCTTATTCTGAAGTTTAAGTATTGAGAAGGCTCTTGCATTAAATTGTGAAATTTCTATACTTCCTGTGTAATTGATATGAATATGGTGGGATCAGGTTGCACGCCGCAACATTCAGAGCCCGAGCAGAAGCCCTAGCCGTGGAGCCTCAGGTAGAGTTTGGTTAGGGTTCTAACTTAGACTATTCCTGCCGGAGCAACTCAGGTCTCAGAGGGGTTTATTGCCACCCTAGTGCTTTAGGATGCCTTGGTCTGATTGGTGGGCCTTTTGGAGAGTGTGGCCCAGACTGGAGCATTCCCTATGGCACCAGTCGTATCTCAGGATGGAGGGGGAGCCCAGACTCCTTCTACTCACACTCCGGAGCAGATGGCTCCCCAGTTTCAGACTCTAACAGCTCATCCAGTTAGAGTAGTTCAGCTGGTTGCTGTGGCACATCCCGGTGATGGGTCAACTATGTATTATGAGGCTTTGTGGAGATTGAATAGGTTTACTAAGCTCTTTCCAGTCCATTTCAGTGGTGATACTTCAGAAAATCCCCAGGAGTATCTTGATAGCTGTCATGAGGTTCTTCGGAACATTAGTATATTTTAGACCAATGTGGCCGACTTTGCTGCTTTTTAGATGACTAGTTTCGCCAAGAAATGGTGGAGGGATTATTTGTTGACCAGACCAGCTGGGTTGCCTGCTCTTACTTGGGACCAACTCTCATATCTCATCTTAAAGAAGTTACTGCCTATCACCTTGAGAGAGGAGCGTCGCCGTCAGTTCGAGTGTCTCAAGCAGGGCAACATGACTGTTAATCAGTGTGAGACCCATTTTGTGGATTTGGCCACTCATGATATTCTTCTGCTTTCTACTGATAGAGAGAGAGAGAGAGAGAGAGAGAGAGAGAGAGAGAGAGAGAGAGAGAGAGGAGGTTTATTGAGGGACTTTCTCAGCCCATTAGATCACAGATGGCTAAGGAGACTGGGAGCGAAATTTCTTTCCAATATGCGACCAATGTCGCCAAACGAGTCGAGATGGTTCTTGGACAGGGAGGTCAGGGGTCAGAAAAGATACCTTGTCATTCCGATGGATTCAGAGGCTCCTCATCTGGAGGTAGGGGTACTTTTGGTAGAGGCCATTCCATTCAGCGCTTCAGGTATCCTCCAATGCTTAAGGGAGTCGTGGTTCTTATGTGCCTCCTTCTGGGAAACCAGCCTATAGTGCACCACCAACTCCTATCAATGCACCTCATATTCAGAGTTATTACCGTGGTCAGTCGGCCCGTTCGGGACAGTCTCAGTTTCCATAGCCACATTATTAGGATGGATGTTTCGAGTGTAGTGGTTATAGGCATATTAGGAGGACCTGTACGGGATTATTGGGTGTTCTACCACATCATCAAAGTTTTCGTGCCATGGTTTCGGCACCAGTTACTGCACCGCTTGCTCATCCAGCCAGAGGCAGGGGCCAGACAGTTAGAAATAGGGGCTAGATTATTAGAGGTGGAGGTTAGGCCATTAGAGGTGGAAGACCGCCAGCTAGAGGCCATCCTAAGGATATGGTTTAGAGTTATGGGGCCCAGCCCCGATGTTATGCTTTTCCAGCGAAACCTGAGACTGAGTCATCTGATGTTGTTATTACATGTACTGTTTCAGTTTGCAGTAGAGATGCTTCAGTTCTATTTGATACATGGTCTACTTACTCCTATGTGTCATCTTATTTTGCTTTATATTTGGTTGTGACTCGTGATTCTTTGAGTGCCCTTATATAAGTGTCCAAACCTGTGGGGGATGCTATTGTTGTAGATCATGTATATCGTTCATGTGTGGTCACTATTGGGAGTCTTGAGACCAGTGTAGATCTTCTACTTCTTGATATGGTTGATTTTGATGTTATATTGGGTATGGATTGGCTATCACCTTATCACGCTATTTTGGACGGTCACGCCAAGACAGTGACCTTAGCCTTTCTAGAGTTGCCTTTATTAGAGTGGAGAGGGACTGCTGGCCATTCTAGCATCAGGGTTATTTCTAATATGAAGGCTCAACATATGGTTGAGAAGGGGTGTTTGACTTATTTGGCTTATGTTCGTGATTCTAGTGTGGAGGTTCCTTCTATGGATTCTGTGCATGTTGTTCATGAGTTTCAAGAGTAATTTCCTGCAGACCTGCCGGGGATGCCACCCGACAGGGATATTAATTTTTGTATTGATTTGGCTACGGGCGCTCAACCCATTTCCATTATGCCATACCAGATGGCCCCGCCGGAGTTGAAGGAAGTGAAAGAACAATTGCAGAATTTACTTGATAAGGGCTTTATTAGACCTAGTGTCTCGCCCTGGGGTGCACCACTGTTGTTTGCGAAGAAAAAAGATGGGTCTATGAGGATATGTATATATTATCGGCAATTGAACAAAGTCACCATCAATAACAAGTATCCATTGTCTAGGATTGATGACTTATTTGATCAGCTTCAGGGTGCCAAGGTGTTTTCAAAGTTTTATTTGAGATCTGGCTACCATCAGTTGAGGATTAGGGAATCCGATGTCCCTAAGACAGCTTTTCGGACGCGGTATGGGCGCTATGAGTTTCTGGTGATGTCCTTTTAGTTGACCAATGCCCCAGCAGCATTTATGGACTTGATGAACCGAGTGTTTAATATTTATTTGGACTCTTTTGTGATTGTGTTTATTGATGACTTCTTGATATACTCCCGCAGTCGGGAGGAGCATGAGCAACACCTTAGGATAGTGCTCCAGACTCTAAGGGACAGCCAGTTGTATGCTAAATTTTTGAAGTGTGAGTTTTGGTTGGATTCAGTCGCTTTCTTGGGCCACGTTGTATCAGTAGAGAGCATTCAGGTAGACCCTAAGAAGATTGAGGTAGTCAAGAACTGGCTTAGACCCAATTCAGCCACGGAGATCATGAGTTTTTGGGTTTGGCAGATTATTACCGCCGATTTGTGGAGGGGTTTTTCATCTATAGCAGCCCCGTTGACCAGGTTGGACCAGAAGGGTACCCCATTCAGATGGTCAGACGAGTGTGAGGCGTGCTTTTAGAAACTTTAGACAGCTTTAACTACAATGTCGATGTTGGCGTTACCATTAGGTTCAGGATCTTACACGGTATATTGTGATGCCTCTCGTGTTGGGCTCGGAGCACTAATGATGCAGGAGGGCAGGGTGATTGCATATGCGTCTTAGCAGTTGAAGGTTCATGAGAAGAATAACCTTGTCCAAGATTTAGAGTTGGAAACCATTGTTCATGCGCTGAAGATTTGGAGGAACTATCTTTATGGCGTGTTGTGTGAGGTTTTCACGGATCATCGTAGCCTTCAGTATTTGTTCAAGCTAAAGGATCTAAATTTGAGGCAGAGGAGGTGGTTAGAGCTATTGAAAGACTATGATATCACCATCTTGTACCATCCTCGGAAGGCTAATGTGGTGGCTGACGCATTGAGTAGGAAGGCAACGAGTATAGGCAGCCTTGCATTCATTTCAGTCGGTGAGAGGCTGCTAGTGTTGGATGTTCAGACTTTGGCCAACAAGTTTGTGAGGTTGGATATTTCAGAGTCCAACCGTGTTCTAGCTTGCACAGTCGCTCAGTCTTCTTTGTTTGAGAGTATCAGAGATCGACATTATGATGACCCTCATTTGTTGGTCCTTAGGGACACAGTACAACATGCTGGTGCGAAGCAGGTTACTGTTGGATATGATGGAGTTTTTAGGATGCATGGTCGTGTGTGTGTGCCTAATTTTGATGGGCTTCGTGAGTTGATTCTTGAGGAGGCCCACAGTTCTCGATATTCTATTCACCCGGACGCCGCCAAGATGTACCAGAACTTGCGGCAGCATTACTGGTTGAGGAGGATATAGTTGCTTATGTAGCTTAGTGCCTGAATTGTCAGCAGGTAAAGTATGAGCATCAGAGACCTGGTGGTTTGCTTCGGCAGATAGAGATTCCTGAGTGGAAGTGGGAGTGTATCACTATGGACTTTGTTGTTGGACTCCCACGGACTCAGAGGAAGTTCGATGCCATTTTGGTCATTGTGGATAGGCTGACAGAGTCACCATACTTCATTCTTCTGGAAGTAACCTATTCTTCGGAGCGGTTGGGAGAGATTTATATTCGAGATATCGTCCGTCTTCACGGTGTGCTCGTGTCTATAGTTTCTTATCGAGGTACGCAATTTGCCTCGTACTTCTAGAGGGTAGTACAGCGTGGGTTGGGTACGCGGGTTGAGTTGAGCATAACATTCCATCCTCAGATAGACGGGCATGCCACGACCCAAACTGGAGGATCATGACTGGTACCCGCGCCATACCTGCCGAGCACCAACGTACATTCTATCTAATCCTCTTATTATCTTTAAGGGCCTACGAGATCAATATAAGTGGTAGATATGGATTATGAACGCCAAACAATGAAAGATAATGGAATGAACATGCATAACATGGGATAACAAGACTTCCAAGAAATTACATATAAGTTAGGAGCTACCACGCTTCCATGAAAGACTATACAACAAAAATCATCTGACAAGGCATACCAAACTATACATAAGCCGACACCTGTCTATGAGCCTCTAAAGGAGCATAAGTAATGCAACATAATCGGAACAGGGCCCCGACATACCCATAATATCTATAACAAAAATGCATACCAAGACCACGGCAAGTCCGGAGAAGGGATCTCGCCTATAGCCGCTGAACTGGAAAGCCTACTGTGGTGGGGGAAATGCGTCTACCTGTCTATCAGGACTTGCAGCATGACATGCAACGTCCACAAATAAAAAGGACGTCAGTACGAATAATGTACTGAGTATGTAAGGCTGGTCAATATAAATATGAACAATAATGTAAAGAGAGGTAGAGAAGATACAACCTGTAACATCTGAGTGCTTCTAAGAGACAGTAACATGAAATGCATGATACATATATATACATAATCTTTTAAAACATCCGCCTCTTTGGGCATCATCATCATTATAGAACATTCGCCTCTGTGGGCATCATCATTATCATTTCATACCCGGCCTCAAAGAGGACTCGGTAAACCCAACTGATTAGTGGTTGCACAATAGGTGCCATACCCGGCCGACTATAGCGCGGCTCGGTAGAGTAAAATAGATACATATATATAATGCATGCAGGACTCATTGGAATGATGTTCTGAACATTACGGAGTGACGTAAGGTCGATATTCTCCGTACACATCATTAGAGATAACTCTTCATCGAGAATCTTATAAGAATCTGGAGTACCAACAACATTGATAACATAAGACTAAGAGAAGCAACCTCAACATCAATTGTTCCATAAGAAGGGAAACAATGTAAGTACTGCTAGCTTCTAAGAGTAGATTATCTTTGGAAGCTCGTTTATTTCATTATGTACAATCAGAGTCATGCAAAAGAAGGAAAGGGATAGCCTCACATACCTTGTATATACTGCCCCAATCTCAAGCTATGCAATTGTCATGACTCCTTAGTCTACAATAAGAGAAACGACACTATCGTGATCATTTAAGCGTCATAACTATTGTGTATCGACCACAACCTATTTTTCGATGAAACGGACAAAACCTCCCCTATATATATGAATTCACACAAGTCAAAACAATAAACGAACAGCCCAAACAACACCAATAACAATCAAATTGAGCCTCCCAAAACAGTCCACGCACAACCTAATAACTTCATACATAAGACGACCACAGTAGTCGTGTCAAATGACTCGAAAATGTTACGATGAATGACCAGACCACAACACTACATCTATATGGTGTTTCTCCACACCCTTCCTCCTCCAAAACTCCACAATACATTAGTAAAACACGCAGCCCAACATCAACACAAACGTCCGCAAAACAGTCCGCTACAAGTGAATAACTCAAACTCACGGCTTCCGATCACCGTCCCGTGAGTTCTTGCAAGTATAAAATGAATTACCATGAATTTACAGCACCAAAAAAATGGATGAAATAGAGCATTAAACTCACCTTACTTGTTGGATAACTCATTCCTTATCTTGGTTCTTCAAACTCTAGGGTTTACTCCCAATTTGAACTTGTAAGAGAGGGAAAATCAATTAGGGTTTGTGGATAATTTTTGGGAGAAAGTTTGCAGGGATTTAGGTCTGGTTGTTTGTGAAATATAATGAGTGATATATAGCAGGAGATAAGAATTTTAATGGGATCTTTGTCTGACCCGAAATTGCCTCTTTTTGGGCTATCATTTAACCAAGTAGGTGACCCACCTACTTGTCACCTAGCAGCTTGTGCAGTCTCGCGAAAAAGTCTATATTTCTCTACTCAGATGTCGTATTGATAAACGGTTTAATGAGTTGGAAACTATACTCATAGATCTTTAATATGGTGGGTATATCACCCTGTAATTCTTAGTAGATTGGGAGAAAATCTTAATAACATTTGACTTAAAGTTTAAGTAAAACTATGAACCTAAGTTGCGACAACTCTTGTCAAGTTTTGTTTCATAACTTGTTTGACTTCAAGACTATGATACGGATATTATATGATTCAAATAACTTAAAACACGACCTCTTGAGAGTATCAAGCACCCCTAGGTTTACCCAAAAATACAAGTTACAACATCCTTGATTCGTTTAACTTCTAATACGTGTTAATCACTCTTATACACTCTTGTATCATTTAAGATCAATAGGATTAACTTCTTATCATATCAAAGATAATATCTTCTCTTGTTTATGCCGATTAACTTATGGCATAAGCCAAATACATGAATATGGGTTGTAACAACCTCCCCCCCTTAGAAGCATTCGTCCTCAAATGTAAGTGTTTAGGGGGAGCCTAACTCATCGTGGATTCCAACAGAAATTTCCGGCCTAGTTTTCCCCTATAAAATGGATACTAGACAAACTTGCAAGCAATTAAACCTAATGTATTACCTTGCAAGGCTACGCTAAGCATTATGGATATGTACACTATCTGCATATCATCATTGTGTATTAATGAAGAATACTCTCAAGCTATTGCTTACCTCATAGAGTTGTTTCACCTTCTAATGCGTCCTGCGTCCCCTCGGCATCCTTTTTATCTTGAATCTGGAACAAGTAAGGGTATTTAGACTTCATCTGCTCTTCTGCTTCCCAAGTAATTTCTTTCATGTTCTTGTTCCTCCACAATACTTTGACGGAAGCTACATCCTTTGTTCTTAGCTTGCGAACTTGTCGATCTAATATAGCTACTGGCACTTCTTCATATGATAGATCCTCTGTAACTTTTACATCTTTTATAGGGACGACTCGAGAAGGGTATCCAATACATTTCCTCAACATAGATACATGGAATACCAGGTGGACAAATTCCAATCCGGATGGCAATTCTAACTCATAAGCAACATGTCTAATTCATCGAAGAATTTTGTGCGGACCGATATACCGTGGACTCAACTTACCCTTCTTCCCAAAACGCATAACACCTTTCATCGGCGAGATCCTCAGGAAAACCCAATCACCAACCTCGAACTCCAAATCACGACGTCGGACATCAGAATAAGACTTTTGCCTGCTTTGTGCCGTCCTTAGCCGCTCTTGTATTAGTTTCACCTTCTCAATGGCTTGGTGAATCAAATCTGGACCATATAGTTCTATTTCACCGTCTTCCAACCATCCAAGTGGTGATCTACACCTCCTCCCGTATAGTGCCTCGTACAGGGCCATTTTAATACTGGAATGATAGCTATTATTGTAGGAAAATTCTATGAGTGGAAGATGGTCATCCCAATTCCCCTTAAAATCCAGAACACATGCTCGTAGCATATCTTCAAGTGTTTGAATGGTACGTTCAGCCTGTCCGTCAGTTTGTGGATGGAATGTAGTGCTGAGATTCACTTATGTGCCTAAACCCTTCTGAAAAGACCTCCAAAAGTTAGCCGCAAATTGCGCTCCTCGGTCTGATATAATAGATATCGGTACACCATGAAGCCTAACTATCTCCTTGATATACAACTTTGCATAATCTTCAGCTGTGTAAGTTGTCTTAACTGGCAGAAAATGGGCACATTTTGTAAGTCGATCAACTATCACCCATATGGAGTCAAACTAATAATAAGAGTGAGGCAATCCAGTAATGAAACCCATATTAATCACCTCCCATTTCCAGGTCGGAATCTCTATATTCTGAAGCAATCCACTGGGTTTCTGATGTTCGATTTTTACTTGTTGACAATTAGGACATTGGGCTACAAATTCTGCAATAGACTTCTTCATGTTATCCCACCAATACTCCTCCTTAAAATCATGATACATCTTTGTCGAGCTGGGATGGATGGAATATCGGGATTGATGAATCTCAATCATAATCTTCTCTCTCAACCATACCACATCAGGCACACATAACCGGCCCTGGTATCTCAGTGCCCCATCTGTTCCAATCTCAAAAGCCATAATTTTACACTGTTGAATGCTCTCTCTCAATCGTACTAAGGTAGGATCTTCATATTTCCGTGATTTTACCTCGGCTACCAAAGATGATTTTGATGTATTCTGTACATCAACCCCTCCTTCATCAGAGTCTAACAATCTAATTCTCATATTCGCTAGCTTATGAAGCTCATTAGTCAACCCCTGTCTACTTGCCTCAATGTGTACTAAGCTTCCCATTGACTTATGACTGAGAGCGTCTTCCACAATATTGGCTTTACCGGGATGGTACAATATCTCGACATCGTAATCTTTCAGTAATTCAAGCCACCTACGCTGCCTCAAATTCAACTCCTTTTGCTTGAAGATGTATTGTAAACTCTTGTGATCTGTGTAGATGTCAACATGGACGCCGTATAAGTAGTGCCGCCATATCTTCAAAGCATATATTACTGCAGCCAATTCTAAATCATGGGTCGGGTAATTCTTTTCATGCTTCTTCAATTGTCTTGATGCATAAGCAATCACCTTCCCATGTTGCATCCATACGCACCCCAAACCTATACATGAGGTGTCACAATAAACCACATAACCTTCTGTTCCTTCTGGGAGAGTGACCACTGGTGCAGATGTCAATCGATTCTTTAACTCCTGAAAACTTCGTTCACAAGCGTCAGACCACTAGAACTTAGTAGCTTTCTGTGTTAACCTAGTCAATGGTGCTGATATAGAGGAAAACCCTTCTACAAATCGCCTATAATATCCTGCTAGCCCCAGGAAGCTGCGAACTTCTGATGGCGTTGTAGATCTCGGACAATTCTTTACTGCATCGATCTTTTGACTGTCGACACTAATACCCTCGTCAGATATCACATGGCCGAGGAATGCTACTGAGTTCAGCCAGAATTCACATTTGGAGAGATTAACATATAACTTACGATCCTGAAGTGTCTGTAATACTATCCGCAAGTGGCTCGCATGTTCCACCTCTGAACGAGAATACACCAAAATGTCATCAATGAATACGATCACGAACACATCAAGATAGGGCCTGAATACAGTATTCATGAGATCCGTAAAAGTTGCTGGGGCATTTGTTAGCCCAAACGACATCACCAAGAACTCAAAGTGCCCATATCTTGTCTGGAAGGCCGTCTTTGGAATATCCTTCTCCTTAACCCTCACCTGATGATACCTTGAACGTAAGTCAGTCTTGGAAAATACTTGGCACCCTGGAGTTGGTCAAACAGGTCGTCAATCCTTGGAAGTGGATACTTGTTCTTTATAGTAAACTTATTCAACTGTCGATAGTCGATACACATTCGTAATGACCCATCTTTCTTCCGCACGAACAGGACTGGCGCACCCCAAGGTGAAGTGTTAGGCCTAATGAAGCCCTTATCCAGCAGGTCCTTCAACTGCGCCTTCAACTCGCGCAACTCTGCCGGGGCCATCCTGTATGGAGGAATAGATATGGGTTGAGTGTCAGGCAATACATCAATGCTAAACTAAATCTCCCTTTCAGGAGGAAGGCCTGAAAGTTCATCTGGGAAAACATTTGGAAATTCGTTGACCACGGGGATTGATTGTAGAGTAGGCGGCTTCGTCTCCGCATCCCTTACGCGAACGAGATGATAAATGTACCCTTTTGAGATCATCTTCCTTGCCTTAAGATAGGAAATAAACCTACCTTTCGGCGTAGCAATGTTCCCTTTCCATTTGATGACGGTTTCATTAGGAAATTGAAACCTAACCATCTTCGTACGACAATCAACATTTGCATAGCATGAGGCCAACCAGTCCATTCTCGTTATCAAGTCGAAATCAACCATTTCTAAGTCAAATAAATTTTCCGAGGTTTGACGACTACAAATCATCACCGTGCAACCTTTATATACCCTTCTAGCAATCACAGAATCTCCTATCGGAGTAGATACCGCAAGTGGTTTACTTATCAATACAGGTTCAACGCCAAACGTATTAGCCACAAAAGGTGTAACATATGATAATGTAGACCCCGGATCAATCAACGCATATACATCGTAAGAAAACACAGACAATATACATGTAACAACATCCTGAGATGACTCGAGATCCTGTCGACCTACTAGAGAATAGGTTCGATTTTGAGCACCACTTGAACTCGCCACTACACCTCTACCTCTACCACGACCTGTCGACTGCTGAAAACTCTGTGCTGGAGGTCGAACCGATGCGGAAGAACCATACACTGATTCAATTTGCTGAGCCATTCCACTACCTTCTTTGTTAGGACAATCCCGCTTCATATAGCCAGGAGGTCCGCAAGAATAACACGCATCAGAACCTCGACGACACAGTCCAAAGTGGGCCTTGCCACACTGATCACAACAGGGTGTTGGGAGTCTCGTCTGACTAGTATCCCTATGATATTGTGAGCCTGATGCCCGCAAACTCTGACATGGACCAGAATAGGTAAATCAATCATACCGAGGCCTCTAAAACTGTGGAGGAGCACTAGCTACAGGCGGCGCCGAACTCTTCGAAAACTGGGGACTAACACTACCTCTGAAGTTATGAGAATACCCCACAAACCTCGCCCTCTTATGCTGGCCCCTATCCTGCTCCCTATCTGACCTTTGCTGGCGCTTACGATCCTCTAGGGTCTGAGCATAAGCCTGAATACGGGAAATATACATGCCCTCCACCAAGGAGGCTGTCGTGCACTCATTTATCAGATGTGGTCCCAACCCGTTCACGAACATATGCACCCTATCACTCATCTCGGCCACCATATGAGGAGCATACCTTGCTAAAGAATCAAACTGCATGCTATACTCTCGCACACTCATATTACCTTGTCTAAGGTTCAAGAACTTATCAGCTCTAGCTCGTCGTATCTCAACGGGCAAATAGTGATGAAGAAAGGCCTCAGAAAATTCCTTCCACACAGCTGGAGGGGCATTCAGACCCCTGGATCTCTCCCAACTATCATACCATAAAACCGCTAAATCCCGTAACCGATAAGAAGGCAACTCTACTGCCTCTGTATATGTAGCATGCATAACTCGTAGTGTATGATGAACCTGGTCAATAAAAGTCTGTGGGTCCTCCTTGGGGTCTGATCCGGTAAAAACTGGAGGGTCTAGATTAATAAAATCACGAACTCTCGTACTATCCGGTTTATCAACAACACCGGTATTCTGCCTCTAAGCCTGATCAGCAACCAAGCTAGTCAACAACTGCACCGCACTCCGCATATCCTGCTCTGTAGGGCCAGACGGAGGAACTGGTGGTGCTGGGTTCCTCCTAATATCCTCTGGATGGGATGGACTAGATGAGGTATGAGACGACATCTCACTCTGAGCCTCACTTTGTCCTGCTCTGGCTTGAGGCACCTNATAATCAAGACTCTACTAGACACGGCTCATAGACAACCCCTAGGACAGACCTGCTTTAATACCAAGTTTTGTCACGACCCATACTGGAGGATCATAACTGGTACCCGGGCCATACCTGCCAAGCACCAACGTACATTCTATCTAATCCTCTTATTATCTTTAAGGGCCGACGAGATCAATATAAGTGGTAGATATGGATTATGAATGCCAAACAATGAAAGATAATGGAATGAACATGCATAACATGGGATAACAAGACTTCCAAGAAACTACATATAAGTTAGGAGCTACCACGCTTCCATGAAAGACTATACAACAAAAATCATCTGACAAGGCATACCAAACTATACATAAGCNCATGAGTTGACACCTGTCCATGAGCCTCTAAAGGAGCATAAGTAATGCAGTATAGTCGGAACAGGGCCCGGACATACCCATAATATCTATAACAAAAATGCATACCAAGACCACGGCAAGTCCGAAGAAGGGATCTCGCCTATAACCGCTGACCTGGAAAGCCTATTGTGGTGGGGGAACTGCGTCTACCTGTCTATCAGGACCTGGAGCACGACATGCAGCGTCCACAAATAAAAAGGACGTCAGTACGAATAATGTACTGAGTATGTAAGGCTGGTCAATATAAATATGAACAATAATGTAAAGAGAGGTAGAGAAGATACAACCTGTAACATCTGAGTGCTTCTAAGAGACAGTAACATGAAATGCATGATACATATATATACATAATCTTTTAAAACATCCGCCTCTGTGGGCATCATCATCATCATAGAACATTCGCCTCTGTGGGCATCATCATTATCATATCATACCCGGCCTCAAAGAGGACTCNGATACATATATATACATAATCTTTTAAAACATCCGCCTCTGTGGGCATCATCATCATCATAGAACATTCGCCTCTGTGGGCATCATCATTATCATATCATACCCGGCCGCAAAGAGGACTCGGTAAACCCACCTTATCAGTGGTTTCACAATAGGTGCCATACCCGGTCAACTATAGTGCGGCTCGGTAGAGTAAAATAGATACATATATATAAGGCATGCAGGACTCATTGGAATCATGTTCTGAACATTACAGAGTCACGTAAGGTCGATATTCTCCATACACATCATTAGAGATAACTCTTCATCAAGAATCTTATAAGAATACAAATTACCAGCGACATTGATAACATAAGAATAAGAGAAGCAACCTCAACATCAATTGTTCCATAAGAAGGGAAACAATGTAAGTACTGCTAGCTTCTAAGAGTAGAGTATCTTTGGAAGCTCGTTCATTGCATTATGTACAATCGGAGTCGTGCAAAAGAAGGAAAGGGATAGCCTCACATACCTTGTATATACTGCCCCAATCTCAAGCTATGCAATTGTCACGACTCCTTAGTGTCCAATAAGAGAAACGACACTATCGTTATCATTTAAGCGTCATAACTATTGTGTATCGACCACAACCTATTTTACGATGAAACGGACAGAACCTCCCCTATATATATGACTTCACACAAGTCAAAACAATCACCAAAACAACACCAATAATAATCAAATTGAGCGTCCCAAAACAGTTCACACACAACCTAATAACTTCATACATAAGGCGACCACCGTAGTCGTGTCAAACGACACGGAAATATTACGACGAATGCCCATCCCACAACCATACATCTATATGGTGTTTCTACAAACCCTTCCTCCTCCAAAAATCCACAATACATTAGTAAAACACGCAGCCCAACATCAACACAAAACAATCCGCAAAACAGTCCGCTACAAGTGAATAACTCGAACTCACGGCTTCTGATCACCATCCCGTGAGTTCTTACAAGTATAAAACGAATTAACATGAATTTACAGAACAAAAAAAATGGATTAAATAGAGAAGTAAACTCGCCTTACGTGTTGGATAACTCAGCCCTTATCTTGGTTCTTCAAACTCTAGCGTTTACCCCCAATTTGAACTTGAAAGAGAGGGAAAATTAATTAGGGTTTGTGGATAATTTTTGGGAGGAATTTTGCAGGGGTTTAGGTATGGTTATTTGTGAAATATAATGAGTGATATATAGCAGGAGATAAGACTTTTAATGGGCTCTTTGGCTGACACGAAATTGCCTCTTTTTGGGCTATCATTTAACCAAGTAGGTGACCCACCTACTTGTCACCTAGCACCTTGTGCAGTCTCGCGAAACAATCTATATTTATCTACTCCGATGTCGTATTCATAAACGGTTTAATGCGTTAGAAACTAGACTCATAGATCTTTAATTTGGTGTATTGGGAGAAAAGCTTAATAACATTTGACCTAAAGGTTAAGTAAAACTATGAACCTAAGTTGCGACAACTCTTGTCGACTTCTGTTTCATAACTTGTTTGACTTCAAGACTATGATACGGATATTATATGATTCAAATAACTTAAAAAACGACCTTTTGAGAGTATCAATCACCCCTAGGTTTACCAAAAAATACGAGTTACAACATCCTTGATTCGTTTAACTTCTAATACGTGTTAATCACTCTTATACACTCTTGTATCATTTTAAGATCAATAGGATTAACTTCTTATCATCTCAAAGATAATATCTTCTCATGTTTATGTCGATAAACTTTTGGCATAAGCCAACATACGTGAATATGGGTTGTAACAGGGCAGTCCGAGCGTACTATTCAGATCTTGGGTTGTTTGAGCCGGGGGAGGCTCGGTTGTTGGGTACATATCTAGTACAGGATGCTTTAGATAAGGTCAAGATTATACAGGATCGACTTCCCACAAATCTGTCCAAGAAAAAGAGTTATGACGACCCTAGAGTTCGTGATGTGGTATTCATGGTCGGGGAGAGAGTGTTGCTGCGGGTGTCACCTATGAAGGGTGTCATGAGGTTTGGAAAGAAGGGCATGTTGAGCCCTAGATATATCAGGCCTTTTGAGATTCTCGAGAGAGTGGGAGAGGTGACTTATAGGCTTGCGTCGCCTCTGACGTTATCAGCAGTTCATCTAGTGTTCCATGTGTCCATGCTCCGGAAGTATCATGGTGACCCGTCCCACGTGTTAAATTTTAGCTCTGTCCAGTTGGACAAGGATTTGACTTATGAGGAGGAGCTGGAGGCTATTCTAGCCCGGCAGGTTCGTCAGTTGAGATCAAAGATTTATCCTTCAGTTCGAGTGCAGTGGAGAGGTCACCTTGCTGAGCAAGCTACTTGGGAGTCCGAGTCGGACATGCGGAATAGATATCCCCACCTATTCACCAATTCAGGTACTTTTCTATGTCTGTTCGATGACGAATGATTGTTTTAGAGGTGGAGAATGTGATGACCCAAAAGGTCATCGTATGTTTTAGAACTCGATCTGCATTCTTAAGTCTTAAAAATCTCATTTTTACCCTCCTCGATTTGTGTGCAATGTCCGGGCGTATTTTCGGAAAGCTTTTATGTTGAAAGTTGATAAAACTAAGAATTGTTTCCTTAAAAAAGTGATTTGAGTTGACTTCGGTCAATTTTTTGAGTAATTGGACCTGGACCCGTGTTCTAATGGTCCCTGTGGGCCCGTATTAAAATATGGGACCTGAGCGTATGCCCAAAATCGAATTCCCAGGTCTCTAGCTCGAGATTTGAATTTTTGTTGAAAATTAAAAGTCTGAAAATTTAATGGTTTTAAGAATCTATTAATGTTTGGAAATTTTGATATCGGGCCTGTATTTTGGTTCTGAATCTCGGTATAGGTTAAATATAATATTTATGACTTGTTCGTGAAATTTGGTAAGAAACGGGGTTAGTTTGACGTGATTCAGACACTGGGTTGGGAAAATAGAAAATTCTAAAGCTTTCTTGAAAATTTCTTTTGATTTGATGCTTAATTCGTAGTTCTCGGTGTTATTTTGGTGATTTGATCGCGTGAGCAAGTCTGTATGATATTTTTAGACTTGTGTGCATGTTTGGTTTGGAGCCTCGAGGGCTGGGGTGAGTTTCGAATAGGCTACGAGATGTTTGGCCTTAGAAAATGTGGTGTTTGTATGGTGTATATTGTGTCTAGTGTGATGTGCTTCGCGATGTCGTAGCCATTCTTGTGATCACGAATGGGAATCTGGGTTGTGGAGGACTTTACTCTATGCAAACGCAAAGCTATGGGGGCCTTACCCTTCGCGATCGCAGCGAGTTCAACGCGAATGCATAGGATTTGGGACTTGGGGGAGAGGGTCAGCCACTCTTCATTACGAACGAGAGCAAGGGCTTGCGAACGTGAAGGCCAGGGGGCATAGCCTTCGCGAACGCGGTGGGTATTCCGCGATCGCATAAGTTTTTAGTAAGCAGCTCTTTGCGATCGCGACAATGTTCCCGCGATTGCGATGAACACTGTCGCTCAACTCTTAAAAAATAGAATCATAAACGGTACTTAGACCATTCTTCAAATTTTCAAAAGCCAAACGACCTAGGGGAGATTCTCTAAAGCTAATTTCTTCCCCAAAGTGTTGGTAAGTGATTCCAAACCATTTTCTTTCAATTACCCATTGCATTCCATGAATTTTCAACCTAAAATCTAGGATTTCCATGGTATAAATTGGAGGTTTGGGTAGAATTAGGGATTTTTTGGAAATTGGGATTTAGACCTCAAATTGAGGTCAGATTGAGAAACTAATTACATATATTCGAGCTTGGGGGTTAATGAATTTTGGTCCGAACCTCGAGTTTTGACCAAGCGAGCGCGGGGTCGATTTTTGACTTTTTGGGGAAAAGTTTGGGAAACATAAATTTGTGCATTGTAATTGAATTCTTTAGCAGTATTTGATGTTATTAGGTTAATTATGGATAGATACGAGTGGTTTGGAGGTGGAATCTAGAGAAAAAGCGGTAATTGAGCATTGAGTGTCCTGTAGATTGAGGTAAGGTGTTGTGTCTAACCTGGACTTGAGAGATTAGGAATCTTTGCCTTAATAGCTATATGAAAAATCAGTTGAGCGGTGTATATGTGAGGTGACAAGCACTTATGCGCCGTCAATTCATCTGTTTTGCATGTTTCTTTCTGTTCTCTTTATGTTGTTTCTTCCCTGCTATAATTGTTACATGCCTACTTGTAATTCCATGCCTAATTGCTACCTGTTAGATATTGTTCTCCCCTTGTTGAAGATACTTGTTATCCCGTAAATTCATTGTTCGCCATTACTTGCTTAAGCTGCTCTTATCGGTATATTTGTAGTATTCTGGTTTGGTCTCGTTGAGTAGTATTACTTGTGTAAAGTATCATTGAGTATAAGATTTTCCTTTGCCCTATTCTGAAGTTTAAGTATTGAGAAGGGTCTTGTGTTAAATGGTGAAATTTCTTTACTTCCTGTGTAATTGATATGAATATGGTGGGATCGGGTTGCACGCTGCAACATGTGGAATAAGGGTGAAATATTGAGGAGGAATAAAGTTGAATTTATATAATATAGTGGGATCGGGTTGCACGCCGCAACAGGTGTAATAAGGGTGGAATGTGGTGACATGTCCCCTCGTGCATAACCTCACAGTCACTCGGCACGGAATGTCCCCTCGTGCATATATAATAACACTCGGCACGGAATGTCCCCTCGTGCATAACCTCACAATCACTTGGCACGGAATGTCCCCTCGTGCATATATAATAACACTCGGTCAACACGGCATGTCCCCTCGTGCGACGAATAATAAAACACAAGGCAACAATAATATGAAATTCAACAACACGAAGTCTCAAGTGCATGGAATTATTCAATACAATTCTATTGTCCCGGCAAGGAGAAATCATCATTTACAACATCACAAATGCCCGACAAGGGTCTCAGCTATAACCAACCTCGCATCAGTAATACAATTTCAACAGTGTAAGCCTCAACTGGAGCAAATAACTCAATAACTCTCCACGTCATGAAACAACATCAAGTATCACTTTTAATTCATAATTTACTCATAGTGCGGGGAATATTAGGAACATAGCAAATTTTATCACAGTTGACTCACGGGCATACTTGACCGCAACGCATAGGCACTTGTCACCACGCCTATACATTGGACATGAGTT